>JBBMKA010050710.1:0-19413 GCA_037833695.1 Sechiopsis laciniata
TTGGAAAGAAAAAAGCAACGCCCAAAAATCTGCTACAAACGAATTATTTTAGAAAATTTGCTATAAATGTAATACCATAGCCAAAATCTGCTACCTGGAGCAAATTCCCTTTTAGAAATATAGGTAATAAGATGTAGATATCCAACTAAGGAAAAACATATGGTAAGATAGTTGTTAAAGGTTTAAATTTCAAAAACCAAAAATTAAAAACAAAATGATTATCAAACGAGGTGTAAAATTTAATTTTGTTTTTAAAATTTGACTCAGAAATTCAAATAATATATGATAGACATGATAAAAAAAAAAACACACAATTTTCAAAAGAAAAATTAAATCCTATGTATATGGGATGAAGAAACAAATTTTAGATGGTCGATCAATGCAACTTGAATTTATCTATAACTTCATCAATAATTGAATCATGTATAACTTCATCAATAATTGAATCATGTATAACTTGATTGAATCATGTATAACTTCATCAATTACTGGATTATCTATAACTTCATCAATAATTGAATTATCTTTAACAGTACTCCAAAAAAATTATAAATCTTTTTTTTTTTTATTACAGCAAGGTTCTAAAAAAAAGAAAGAGGAAAAAAAAAATCATCAGGGTTCTAAATAATTCCAATAATTGTCATTTTTTTTATAAATAAATTATAAATCATTATCTCATAAGTCGGAGAATAAGACTAATTGTGTACCTAAAATATTCATCCAATCATATAAAAGAACGCAAAAAAAATTAGAAGCAATAATAAAAAATATTATCGATATTACAGATCGATAATTAGGCGCCATCAAAATTTTTTTTTTTTTCTTTTTTTCAAGATTACTACAATTGTGAATGGAGGATTCAGACTCAAGACCTCTAGTTATTGGACTTACACTAATGCCGTTAAACAACTGCTATTGTTGGTGCAAAATACTATTGTTAAACTACGGTATCAATTGAATAAAAAATGAATGCATAAAAAATATCATTATATTTTAATTTGTGAAATATATATAAAAATAATATTTGGAGAGTTATTAGAATTCGCCTCCTTTTCACTATAAAACTTTGTTTGTTGAGATACATAATATATTGTTTATTTATAAAATAAGTAACTTAATTTTTTCCTCCAACAGTTGTTTTTGTGTAGGCTAATTTTGTTTATTCTATTTTTAACTTTTATTTACACTTTTTAATTAGGAATGGAATGGGATGGTCTCGAACACCATTTCTTTTTTGGACATAGAACACCTGATTCTTTTTAAATTCCACAAAAATTGCGAGGGAATATTCATTTTCTTAAAAAAAAAAAAAAAAAAAAAAAAAACATTTTAGTTTAAATATGTTATATATGTGTGCGTGTCTAAATATATACTCAAATGGTGTTGCTTGGACTTTTAACATATGATAGTCAATATTGTCTCTAAATTATGTGTCAATAATATCCTAAAATTTAAATAGATTGAACAAAAATACTCTAAACTTTTAAAAAAGAAATTAAAGTAATTTTATAGTTAAGTTTTGGATGAAAATTATTGAAGTTTTTTTTTTTTTTACAAAAATACTCCTAATTTCTTTTTTTTTTTTTTTTTTTTTATTATTTGATCTTAAAAAACATGTTAAAAAATATTCTTATTATTTAATTTGGACAAATATATTAAAGATTTGTTTTAATGGTATTTTTATTCTCAACCAAAATGAGTATAATTCAGCAGATATCTTTAGACTTCAAAGTTAAATATTTAGTTCTCCACTCTTGTAATATTGATAAAAAAAAAAATAATAAAAAAGAAAATTACAAATAAAACTTTCTTCAAGAAGGTATAATATCAAAGTGAAACTCTTATAGAAGGATTTGTCTACTGGCTTGATCATTTACAAAAAAAAAAAAAAACACATTTTATGGTGAAATTTAGGGGTATGCCGGGTTTGAGAGTTGGGTAAAATGAATTTTTGGACTAACATAGTTGGTTCGCCAACTTGTTCAACCCAACTCGACTCATAATTCGTGGATATGTAAAAATATTAAAGCATGTTTTTATTTTATTTTATTTTTCAAAAAACATGTTTCTTACTAATACGCAAAGAAAATATGGTATTAATTAATTATATATATTTATTTATCTGACCAACAATTATTAAGTTCGAATCATAGAATTCAATCCAACAATTGAAGAGCCTATTTGATTTTAAATTTAAACTAAATTTTAGTAGACCGTTTTTTTTTCTTGAGTTCGTAGAGGGAAAATTCAAATTCATCATTTTTTTATTATGAAAATACGTTAACTATGTTCGAGGTAATTCTCTTGTTTGCCACCCGTTTAAAAAACAAAACAAGGTTAACAGATCCTGAGTATAAAATATGGGGTTAAAGTTGTAATGTATGGAATAATATAGTTGTAAAACAAAAAGCCTAATGTAAGGACGTACTGTAATAAATGCGGAGTTTCTACACATGTGAGATACCTGGAATGAACAAATATGCGCTGTAGATCAGACTTTGGATTTTGAGAATACAATAGGATAATCTTACACGTATCCTCATTCTTTCAATATTATTTTCTTTAAACAACATTTTTCTATAAAAAAAAATTGTAGATAAGCTTTATTTGGTTAATTAATTTAGTGACCACAAAAAAAAAAAAAAAAAAAAAAAAAAGATTATAGAAAAAATAATAATAATAATAATAAATAAATATAAAAGAAAATAATTATTCATATTTTTTAAAAATAATTATAAAAATATATTATTTATATTTGGAATGAAAAAAACAATAATTTGAGTCAGAAATTCGAACACACGATCTATCGGTTACTAGATGTGCACGTTATTGAAACACTGTTCTTCTTGACAAATAATATAAAATAGTTTTTTATATAAATTTAAATATTATATTTTTAATTAATAAACTTAGTTTATTGTATTCCTACATTTATATTTGTATGAGCTATTTTACTCATCAAATTATTTCACTTTAATTTTGGTTCATAATCAATATTTTCACAAGCTTCAAAAAAATATATTCTTTAACATATAAATTGCTATATGTATATTTATCGGAAAAATAATGATAAATACATATAATTTTCATGTGAATATATTCAGCGAAAAAATTGGAATACAGCTAAATAAAAATGATACGAAAAATCTTCTTCATTAACCTCGTTAAACATGTTTTTTCTTATCTATTGATTATATACAAACTAGGAAGCATAATGTTAAATGTGTTAATCTGTATTTAAATTAATTCTTAGGTGGTCACCATAGATTGAACTCTTCATTTATATATTCTAAAACTTTCTTTGATCACTTGAGTCATTCCATGATGATTAATACAAATGTATGCCTATAATCTATCCTTCTGAGTTGGATTTCAATTGTTGTTAAATTAAACGAAGGAAATACAATTTTTTCAAAAAAAAACAAAGGAAACACAATAGTAAGTCAATGGTTGTTGGAAATTAAAAAAGAGAAGAAAAAAAACTGAGAAAGGGAAATTACACCAGTTCAATAACAATATAATATAAATAAACACAAGCAAAAATGATGTATATAATATATTTGCGCCATTCAAAGATAAATAGTTGAACTAAAATAAATAAACAAGCTAGATATTGAAAGCTGTGAGGTTGTGATGAACTAATTACCAAAATATTAAAATAATGTTGAAATTGTCAACCTTATTATAGTCTTAATGGTCACGTTAATGTTATTTGAATCTTCTCATCAAATCGAAAGTAATGATCTAATTTCATTATTTGGTAAAAATTCAATTCAATATTATAGTCATGGTTTCACGGTTTCGATATTTAGAATTGGTATTTTTTTAATCTCAATTATTTAAAAAAAATTATTTATTGTAAAATTGATATAGATATTCACCATTCAAAAAATGAATTTTCCGTTCTCATCTCGCCACCAAAGTCCTTCCAAAAACTTGTTTTATTATTATTATTTTTTATAATTCTACAATTTTATTGTTTTATAAATTTATTTTAAAATTCAAATATTTTTTTTAAAAGAATAAACCAAATGATTATTCGTCTAAATTTTGAGTGTATAACTTTGGTAATAAAAAAAAAGGTCTACATGTTTTTTAATTCACCATAAAACAAAAATAAAAATAAATTCTTAGATACAAATCCATATGAACCGTTGCACTTATTGGATCAACACATCCAAATCTGGGAATAATTCAAATCACATAATATAAGTGATAGTAATAATAATAAATTCATGTTTTCAACTCATACTATTTTTTATTTTTTTGTAGATTTGTTTTAAACTCATACGATCACTTTCAAATAACTTTAAAAAAAATAATAATAAATAAATAAAAAACGATTCATTTCATTTGACAGATCTCGATTCACACTCGATCAAAATATATCCAATGAAATTGCAAAATTTATCTCTCTTCTTCTGTACTCTCAAAAGCATATTCCCAACAACAATCCTAAGCAGATATTCATGTGCAATTATTATCCCAAACTTACATCTGAAGAAAATTATTTTCTTCGGATGTTATAACATTTCCTAATCACTCCATTTTAGTGATTAATTAATGAAGTGTAGCAGTTGAGCTTCAAAGAACTTCCCACTAACAAATAAACAAATCCCATTTTTCAAATCTCTATCTGCTCATTATCTTTTTCGCTGTCGCCCTTGTTTTTCCCTCGACCTTTGGTCCATTTTGATGTGACATTTTTTTGTACGAACGATCAATTTTCTTTCCCCATTTTTCTCTCAATTTCGGGGGGAAACTGTGAGAAATCGATGGAGCGGCAAAGAAGCTTCGCCGTAAAACCCACTAGATTCTTGGTTTATACTTTCACAATCTCATCGTTTATCATCTTCCTTTCGTTCATTTCTCTTTGGATCATTAAGAATTCCCCTGCTCGTCCCCAGAGTTTTTTGTTTCTAAATGTAACCCCAGTTTCAGTGAGCGTTTTCACAACTGTAAATCTCCAAACGGCGAACAGTTTCGGGAAGAATTTCTCAAGAACCGATGAGATTACTACTCAATTGATCGATAACCATTTGAAGAAACCTGAAAATGCTTCTACCCTTCTGAAGAAACCGGAAAATGTTTCTACCCTTTTGAGGAAACCTGAAAATGCTTCTAGGTTTGGTGGGGTTTTGGGTTCCGGCGAGGAGAACGCGGCGGAGGAAGGGAAGAAAGACGGCGGCGCTGATGGGAACACCACCGCGGTACGGCGGAGCGGCGGCGAGAGTTCGATTAAGGAAGTTGTTGAAGTGCAAATTGAGAAGGAAGAGATGAAAATTTCATCGGGGAAATTTGAATCCCTAAACAAGACAGCGAAACAAGAATCTTATCAGTGTGATTTAACGAAAGGGAAATGGGTTTTTGATGAGAGTAATCCACTTTACTCGAATCGTTCTTGTCCTTTTATTGATGAAGGTTTTGATTGTGAGGGTAATGGAAGAATGGATTTGAAGTACAAGAAGTGGAAATGGCAAGCCCAACATTGTGGACCTAATTTCAGGTTTGTTCATCTTCACCTTTTGGCTTAGTTTTAACCTTAGATGTTCATTAATGAAAATGGTTTGTGAAATCTATGATTGTTGGGTTTCATTGAAGGTTTAATGCAACAAAAATGTTGGAATTGATGAGAGGGAAGAGGCTGGTTTTTGTGGGAGATTCAATAAATAGAAACCAATGGGAATCTATGCTCTGTATGTTGTTTGTTGCCATTAAAGATCCAAGGAAGGTCTATGAAACTCATGGAAGAAGAATCATCAAGAAGAAGGGGAATTATAGCTTTAAGTTTGTGGTAATTCATTCAATTGTTAAGAGTTCTGTCTTATTTGTAGATTTATCAACTGTTGTTGTCATTGACTCATTGTTTGATGTTTGATGTTTTTGTTTGAAGGATTACAAGTGTACTGTTGAGTTCTATGTGTCGCACTTTCTTGTTCATGAGGACAAGGCAAGGTTGGGGCGAAGACGAATACAAACGCTGAGAATCGATACGATTGATCGAGGCTCGTCGAGATGGCGGGGAGCTGATGTTTTAGTTTTCAACTCTGCACATTGGTGGTCCCATTACAAAACAAAATCTGGGTTGGTTTCATTTTCATCATCAAAGTTCTATTAGGAGCAATGGTGTATTCATTTTGACTGATTTCACTTTCCTTTTAAGGCTAGTTCTTATACATTTATAACTTTTGTGACTATGTCAATGCTTACTTAGAGATAACAAACTTTGAGACAATTTAATTACTTTGCCTTACGCCAAACTAATCATATTCAATTGGTTTAGACATTTTTATCATATTTCTGGTTTGAACTTTCTATAATTGGATTTGTGAAATTTCCTATTATGATATCTACCATCAAACAAGTTCATTATAAATCTTGTAATAATATTTCAAGAATCATATCTGAAGCCAAAGTGGGCATTGCTCAACTGGCATTATTGATTTATCATAAAGCACGAGATCTGTGGTTCGAGTCCCCCAACCCCTATTGTATTAAAAGAAAATCTTATCTGAAACTGTTGTAGTGGTTTTAAAACAGGGTCAATTACTACCAAGAAAAAGACCAAGTTCTTCCTCGACTCGATGTAAATATTGCATTCAAAAGAGCTTTGACGACATGGGCATCATGGGTCGATAAGTACATCAATACAAAGAAAACCCGAGTTTTCTTTCGAAGTTCAGCCCCGTCCCATTTCAGGTATTTACACTTCCATCAAAGCTTCAAAGACTAAATCTTCTCAGGTATTTACTGAGTTTTACATGTGATGTTTTTTAATAGGGGAGGGCAGTGGAATTCAGGTGGGCATTGCAGAGAAGCAACAGAGCCTTTGAATGAAACATCAAGCTTGGATTACCCCGAAAAGAATGTGATTGTAGAAGATGTCATAAATCAGATGAAAACTCCAGTTACATTGTTGAACATAACTGGTTTATCGAATTATCGAATCGATGGCCACCCGTCCATATACGGGAACTCGTATGTAAGTAGGCAGTTTTCAAGAGGAGGTGAAGATTGCAGCCATTGGTGCCTGCCTGGTGTTCCTGATACATGGAATGAATTGTTGTATTTCCATTTGATATCTAAAGAGTTGGTGAAATGAATTCTTTTGACAATGTGAACAGATTCATTCAGTTCGATTTGGTTGCGACTCTTGTGCACAGGTATATGCATGACTTTATGAGGCTCGTCGAGATGAGGACAAGGCATTCTTCAAAGGTACTCCACTCTCTAGCATTCATTGTTCATCAGTTCATAGTTGAAGCCGAAGCCTGGGCTTGGACTTCGAGTCGAGTGATATTGAATATGGAATTCTTTTTCCTTTTATTAGTTTGAAAGGATGTGAATAAAGTTGTGTTTAAGAAATCAATCTTTCTTTGCTTACGTTGAACTGCTTTTTTTTCCTTTCTTTTTGAGGATAAAGTGGGTAGATCTCAAGCATTTATAAAATTGACGAGCTCTCAAAAAAAAAAAAAAAAAAAAAAAATCAAGCATCTCAATTGCAAACATATTTGGGGCCTAATTATATCAATTTTAAATTGGAAGTTTCTGGCTTTGGTCAAGAAGATAATAAATACATCTCAATGCTTCATTTGGGTAAGTTTGGATTGAATATTTATGTTATTTTGCTTCTTTTATTGTTATCTAATCAAATTTTTTAAGAATTATTCCTCAATAAACAATAAACAATAAACAATTGTATATCAAAGTTAACAAAATATTCTTCATTTCTCTAATCCTTCTTACTCATTACCTTTTGAATTGATGGCATTTTTTTTTTTTCTTCCTTATCCTTTCAACATGTGAACTAGCTAGATTTGCCAACTATGAATGAATTGAATAACATACATATCCAGATAATATTGTATAGATATATATATGACTTGATATACCAACTAAGAATACATATCATGTAAATGTAAAATGGCTTAAAGTTTAGTCCAAAGCTTTCCCAAAGCTGGCATTAGGGTGGATCAAGAAACCTTTATGAGATAAATGGGATAAGTCACAAGCATCTAATACAAGATCGATTGTTAAAAATCTAAGCAAATAGAAACATTGTAATGAAATTTATCAAAAAAAAAAAAAAACATTGTAATTAATCAAATTAACAAGTGGCCATAAAATACAATTAATCAATGCCACCAACAAATTATAAACCTAATTAAGACTTTCAAACCTTGTCATCGACAACAACCTTATCAATGCATTTAGAATGTTTTTTAGAGAACAAAATTCGACCAAACCAAGCAATAGATTTAAAAATCTTAGCAATGCCAGTGGCGACAGTGATATAATACAAGCACCAACCGGAAAAGTCTGCCGGACCCAATTCTTCCGACGTCAGCCACTTCATCTCCGGCACAACTGCCAGTGCCTCCGCCTCATCCCTCAGCCGCCACCACCACAGGCCGCCCAAGGTGATTGCCGTTCCAGCCGTCTCGAACCACTGCTCTTTTCGGGATTCCCCGAAGACAGTGTCGTCTACCACTGGCTTCACCACTGCCCTCGTCCAGTGCACTACTGCCTCATGAAGTCCCAAAAAGAACAACAGCCTACTCCATAGACCACCCTCCACGTGGTTGGCCGCTGCATCGTTGAGCCCCGTTGATAGGCTTCCTTCGACTCCGACACCGACACATACCTAATTTTAAAGGAATTTGTCATGGATGTCAATTTTAAGCAAACTTATTTCAACTTTAAGAATTAAAAAAATATATAATAATTAAGGCAAAATTTCAAACAAAATTTTTTATTTCCTATTTTAGTCATGTTCGCAAAATTTTCAATCAATATTATTGATTGAATCTTTATCAACGACACTAATTGATGCTAATCGGTGATATTGATTAAAGTCAATCGCTAACATTGATTGAATTCAGTCAATTTCAAACTGAATTTTCAACAAATTTTGTTGTTTAGCTTTGACTAAAGTAGACATATTATTTAAATTGATTTAAAAAGTGAGCTTTGGAAGCTAGGATAACTTTAGGAATTTATAACATGATTAACCAAATATGTAATATAGAGTAGACATGCTAAAAATAACGAGGTGCAAAAATAAAATTATCCAAAGCGACTTCAAATCAATGTCACCGATTGTCTTCGACACTAATTGATGCTAATCGGTGATATTGATTAAAGTCAATCGCTAACATTGATTGAATTCAATCAATTTCAAACTGAGTTATCAACAAATTTTGTTGTTTGGCTATGACTAAAGTAGACATATTATTTAAATTGATTTAAAAAGTGAGCTTTGGAAGCTAGGATAACTTTAGGAATTTATAAGATGATTAACCAAATATGTAATATAGAGTAGACATGCTAAAAATAACGAGGTGCAAAAATAAAATTACCCAAAGTGACTTCAAATCAATGTCAACGATTGTCTTTCATCAGTAACACTGATTTCTTTTAATCAATGTCAATGATTGCCTTAATCGATATCATTTATTGAAGTAAATAAATTGGAGGGAATTTTCATTAAAAAAAAAATGTTGTAAATAGAAAATTCAAACATTCTTATTTTAATTATAAAAACTTTTTAAAAATATTTTATGCATAATAAAATATTCCAATTTTTATTATTTTCAATCAATTTCATTTATTGTTTTACTTATTGAAGTTATCAATTTCATTTTGAAAACTATCAATTTTACTCGATTAAAACCATCGATTTAATTTGATTAATCAGTTTTTGTTGAATTTTTTGTAAAATTTTGACTTGAGTTTTTTTTTTCATTTATGAAAAATCTTCTTTTTTTTCTTTTAATTTCACCATTGTCGTTTTTACCATTTTTTTAATAGATGTTTTGACATTCGTAAAATTATTTTAATTTTATATTATTATTCTTGAAAAATTCCCTAATTTTAACGATATTATCTGACAATACATGTGGTTAAAGAAAGATCTTACATGAATGTTCTATTGTTTTGTTTCTTTTTAGGAATAGGAAGTTCGAAGGAATCAAAATCACAAGCCTTAAACATTCAAATATTTATGCTCGCTTTTAAAAATTAATGTTGTTTGGTTGTGAGAGCAATAACACTCATAAGAGCAATTTTTTTCAAGCCAAATTTAAGTAAACTTTTTATTTATGCAAGTGTTACAAAATCAACCCTCTTTAAAAAAGAAATTTAAAAGTCTCCTCGAGCATAGTTTCAATCACGTTTATGGGTGTAAATAGTTCAAGTTAAATTGCATTCGGAAAGTTTTTTGACTAACCTAAATATATGGGGTTTGATCAATTCCTTAACCCGTCACTACAAGGAATTTGGGTTTCGGGCTAAGACCAACTTCGCTGACAGCTTACAACGCCGTCGGCAATAGCCTCAAAATCGCCAACGAAAACTTAGGCCGTCGACAAAAGCTTATGAATCGTCAACGGACCCTTTATTCCGTCGATAAAAGTTGTTGAATCGCCAACGGCAAATTCGCCGTCCACAATTCTTTCGAATTACTTTCCAAAACCGTGATTTTTTTGGAATCCCAAAATCATGTGTATTAGAACAACTCAATCCAACCCTATATTTTTTAGTTGGGTCGATTGAATTTTCGAGTTGTATTAATCTTCCCTTTCTTTTTTAAAAAACTCAACTCTCATAACTTGTAAATATGTAAACAAATAAAAAAAAAATACATGATATTATATTTGAACAATTTTTTTAGATAAACTATACTCAAACTTAGGTTGTCTATTTAATTATTGTACTTTCCTTATCAATATGTTAAAAACTCTATTTTATTAATTAATTTTTGACACATATATATACTATTGTTCTTAGTTTGGGTTGGGTTGAACGAGCAAAAAATCGGCCAACCCTAAAACTAACCCAAATACTTATAGTTTGGATTGGATAATGGGAGCTCTTCGAATTGTCATTGTTTTTGTAGGCACCTAACCACGTTAATGTTGCCTCAAGAAAAAATAGCGGAACACCAATTAGTTTATATTTTTTTATTAAAAATTGAAAGGTTCAAAATATTCCTAGCAAATAATATTATTGTTTGACTGAAACAAATCAACATAGTTAGAAAGTTATAATTTTCAATTTTCTTAGCGGCATTACTTTAGATCCAGTAACTAATAGGTCATAGGTTCGGATCCTTATTTAAATCTCATTTATTTGAGAATAGTAGTGTGTGGTGATCCTTCAATTTATACTAAAAAAATGCAATAAGTTAAAATATCAAAATTCCCTATATTTTTTGGAGTTGGATTCTAATTTCAAAATATCTACTTTTAATTTACCTTAAAAGTATTAATTATTAGTCTCACAATAAATTTAAAGTGAATTTAATCAAAATTGGTTCAATAGTATAATGTTTTAACAAAACAATGTAAATAAGGTGATGGGTTCAAATCATGATGGCCACCTATCTAGGAATTAATTTTGTTACGGATTTTCTTGACATCCAAATGTCATATGGTTAACGTTATGTCTCGTGGGGTGCGCACAAGTTGATTCAGACAGTCACGGATATCAAAAAAAAAAAAAAAAAAAAGCTAACAAAATAAACTATTATAAAGATTTATTTTATATTTCATCCAAATACATTAAGTAAAATTGGATATTTAAAAGTACCTGAAATGAATCAAGTCTGAAATTACATGACCAAAATGGATGCTTTAACCCCCCAAAAATTCTAATCAATGATAAACAAACTTAAAAGCCACATAAAATGCACTCATGAAAAAACTAATCACTCTAATAAACTCAATTGGTCCAGATTTTATACATCTATCGAAAAAAGTTAAAGAAATTCAAATTCCATTCAATCAAGACCTTGTTTTAAACTATAAAATAAAAATTTTAACACCCACGTATGTATAAATATAAGTTAAATGTTATTTTAACATACCTGAAAAGAACATAGAAAAATCCAAGCAGTGTAGATACGCGGTTGAGAAACAGGATTAGAAAGCTTGGTCGGGAAAACGGATTTACCAGTGAGGCAATGTAAAAGAGCGGAGACGATGACAAAAGCAACAAGAAGGTAAAGAAGAGGAGAATTTACGTAAAGAATGAGAGAGAGCAAAAGCGGTGACAGCGGTGGTGGTGCAACAAAATATAGGGCCGAGGAGAGGCGAGCAAGGAGGAGGAATGAGAGGGGAAGCAAGAGGCCAAGAAGATGGATGGCAAAGAGATGAAACAAAGAGGAAGGTGTAAGAACTTCCATGGCATGCAGCTCTTGGGATAGTTTTTTTGGTTGTTGATAAAAATGGAGACAAAGAACAAGGGAAAATACAAAAAATAAGGTTTGGTTTTGTTTTATAACAAGAGAACTTTGGTTTTGAGAGCACAAAGAATTTGATCGGTTTTTTTTTTTTTTTTTTTTGAGAAGAAGAATTTGATTGGTTTATAAGTATATAGGTGGGGATTAGAGAAATGTATGAAAAAATGTTCATAAAATTTCTAAGTTGTTATGTTTTATATAAATATATATAATGTATTAAGCTGTTGATATAGATTTTTCAAATAAATAATTTGTTGTTACGGAATAATCTTGTTATCATAAAGTGGATGCCACGTTTACAGTTTTTGATGATCAGTTGACTGAGACTTGGTTCAATCTAATTATCACATATATTCGTTTTATGTATTTATATATAAATAAATAACAATAATGTCTACACAAAAAATATAATAATAATAACAATAAGATGAGCAAAACTTAGTGGCCAAATGTGAGTTGCATGTTTCCCTTTTAGGATAAAGAAATAATACAAGTGGAGATTCCAATATGTAAACTTTTTTTTTTTTTTTTAAATACAGTACGTAAACTTTTAAGACAAATGTATAATACATTTATCCAATTAATTATACTCGAGTCAATATATATGTGGGTTGAAACGTTTTTAGTTTATTATATACAGATGCTTACTGATACTTTATCGTGTAATGCATTTACTAATATTCTTAAATAATAATTATAGATTGGATTTTTAGTTTTATTTTATTTTACATTTATTATTCCTTGTTCATTTAAGGGGATTTTGCATCAATAATGAAAAGGGTAAAATATTTTCATCTATTGTACAAAATCAAAACTAATTCATTTGTAGCAGAAAATTCAAATTAAGTTCTATCACCTATAAAATTCAATCAGTGATAGAGTTTTATCATTAGTTGAGTTCTATCACACTTGTTCTATCACTCGTTGAGTACTACTAGTGATAGAAAATTATCTTCTATAAATAAATTATTTTAAAAATTGTGCTGCAAATATAATACAAGTAGAATGTGCTGCTGATGGTAAATTCCCTTCATTTGAATAGAAGTATGTTTTGAGCAAGAATGAGTAATGTTAAAACTTTTAATATCTGCTCCAACTAACTAATGTATCTTTCATACATGTTTGGATGGTAAGTGCATTATTCTTAAAAAAATAATAATAAAATAAAATAATAATGGTAAATGCTAGGGGTGATTTCGGATCGGTTTTTGTTGGTTTTGTACTAATCCGATCCGACAACCAAATCGATATCTTCGGTTTTAAAAAAATTGATCCGACCCAATGTCCAATAAAGTATAAAACCATTGGATCGGTTTTTAATTGGTTCGGTTTTCAATAGATCCAATCCAATGTCCGATAAAGTATGATCATCGCAAGCTTTATTTTTATGAAATTATGCTTGAGTGAAATTAATTTATATGTTAGTGTGATTTTTTTAATGATTAAAGTAAAATTGAAATGTTTTTCTAAAGTCATTAAATTAAAAACTTTCAAAAGATGGCCACAAAAAAACAGGTTAATGTTTGTCACTTTCTTCCCTTTTTCAAATGCAAAGCAATAAAAAAAATCATAAAAGGTATACCAAACCTAATTGATGTTTAAGTTAATCAGTAACTTTAGCTATCTCATTTCTCTTCCTCAGCAGCCAAACAAAAATGAAACTAAAAAAATCAACTCTAAGTTAGAGGGTTGATAAATTATATTGAGTAAATAATAAAATATTATCACAAAATGTTAAAGGTTCAAATCTACACATAGACATTTTCATAAACAGTTTATGAGCAAGAAAAAAATAATAATTGAGGCACAAATTCAGAAAAAAAAACAAGGCAAAATTTCAAAGAAAATTGAAACCATTCATCAAAAATTGAAAAAAGAATACCCATCTCTAGGTAATTTTAAACCAGAATGTTCAAAACTTCTTGTTGTCATTTTAAGAAACACATTGTGTGCAACAAAAAAGCACAAAACAAAACAGCCCATCATCAAAATCGAACACAACCAAAAATAGAGGGGAAAATAAGAGAAAGAAAGAACGCTAATCTTCAAGTTGGGGGGCAGGAGATGGGCGACGAATTCGAAATGGAATCAGCCTTGATGGAAGCAAGAATTCAATCTTTATCTTTGAGCTTCGATGAGAAAGTATCCATGAAATCAAAGGGTTCAATGGCACCATAGAAAAGAATCGATTGTAGAAAACAGAAGAAACAGAAAAACCGAGTGACGGAAAGAACAAGAGACAGAGAAATAAAACGAAAGGAGCGCTGGATTAATAAGTTTTAGGGTTTATAGTTTCTTATTTATAAGGTTGGTCCGGTTCGGCTTTTTTATTGGTTTTTCTATACCAAACCAATCATTACTAGTTTTCTTTATTTTCAAACCAATACAACCAATATACATTTTAAAAATCGAACTGAACCACTGGATCGGTTCGGTTCAATCAGTTTTCGATTTTTTATTTCACCCCTAGTAAATGCATTCGAAGTTACTAAAATATTTTTTTTATTAACTTTTACGGCGTGTTTGGCGCAAGTATTAATTTAATACGGTTTAAATTAATCCCCTAAATACGTGTTTGGTCCACGGATTCGAAAAAATGGAAGTTCGGATTAACTAAACTTGAATTTGAACAGTCTTTACTATTCAAATCCGAGTGCTTTTTCTCTTTCTTCGAAATCCCTATCTGTAGGACGGACACGTTTTCTGCCTCTCTTCTTCTTCCCTATTTGTAGAACTGCCTCTTCCATTTCCAAATCTCCAACTCCAACCCACTAATGGATTCCAAGCTTTTCCTTCGATCCCATTTTGGAAGCTGCCAAGCTCGGCCTGGCTTTGACCTGAATTAGCACTGAAAGAGACGATTCTGCTCACAACTCTTATGGCCTATAAGTTATGGGTTTCAAGCTAACTAGAGAAATTTGAAGAAGGTCGGAGAACACAATTGTATTCTTCCAATTGCATGTGGGAAAGTGAAATGAATTTTAATGTTAAGTTTAAGATTTAAGGGGACGTTTGGCTGGAGGGTAAAAATTTTGTAGGATGGTATAGAGCGATAAAATTTTTGTAGGAGTGGTATAAAATTTATGAAGTCAGTGTTTGGAGTTATAACAGAAGATATGTGGAAAATTAGTGTTTGGGATAAAGGTATAACAGGAAATGTGTGGAAAGTCAGTGTTTGGGGTGCAGATATATATAACTAGTGTAGATATGATATAGAAATATACAGAAAGTGATTGTGTGTTCTATACAAGTATCATATGATTTCTTTTGATAAAAAATTCATAAATGGGTCATTATAATAAATTTAAAATTATTTTTAATTAAAATTGATTCAATGGTGTTAATAATATCGATATAAAAAGATAAATATGAACATATTTCAAAAAGGGGATTTTGCATGTATAATAAAAAAAAAAGACAAAGTATTTTTATCTATAGAACAAAATCAAAACTAATTCATTTGTAGCAGAAAATCCAAATTGAATTCTATTACTGATTGAGTTTTATTAGTCATTCTATCACTGCTTGAATTTTCTATATTGATAAAATTCTAAATTGAGTTTTATCACTGATAGAAATTAATGTGCTATAGATGAATTATTTTAAAAATTGAGCAACAAATATAATATAAGAGACAGAATATGTTGTTGATGGTAAATTCTCTTTCAAAAACTTATATAAAATATTTAATAGAATAATATTTGAATTTTATCGAGACGTTTTGATGTTTTCTTATAGGAAAATGTTTTGGTTTTATTTATAAAACTAATTATTTATCTTATTTATTAATACAACAAAAATTGAAGGATAAGATTTAAATCTCATTCTCATGTTACTTTTTTTTAAGGATAAATTATCTCATGCTACTTAATAAATTAATTAAATTTAATGATAAACTAATTTATCTACCTAGAATGCCGATCAATTGATTAAAAAAAAAACAATCATAGAGATTAAATTTTAATTTCATATGAAGCACAAAAATTAAATTCTAACTTTTTTGAATCATAAATCTAAAATCAATTTATTTTCAAATATTAGATATTCATTTTTAAAATTAATTAATGATATATATATAGATATATATATATATATATAATAATACATCCTTCAACAATTATGATTGTTATGCCAAAAGAAATATAACTTCAATAACATTTTGTATAACTCAATAGTTAAGGTTATAAGTTCGAATTTTCATTCTTAATTATTATTGAATAAAAAAATGATTACAATTATTATATAATAAGATGAGGCATTTGGTTTAAATTTTAAAGAAGGCCATTTTTGTTTTGTACATCAAATTAAAGAAAGGGTAGAATTGCAATTTAAATAAACAAAATGAAAAAAATAATAATAATAACACGGCACAGTCAGAAAAAATAAAACAAAGAATAAAAAGATAGAAATTGACCACGTAGGATAATCTTCAAGATGCCGGTGTATCCACATCTGAAATATGGCCGTCAATTGTTTATCGGCCAAACATGGGTATAGAGGTCATAATTATACCTTTCGGCCAAACGAGTCCATAAATAGTATTCATATCAATTATCAACTCATAAAAGTGTATATTACGTAATAACCTTGCAATCAAAGAGATTACAAGTTTGTTCTCAAAAAAAAAAAAAAAAAGAAAGAAATTACAAGTTCAAGTGAATAAAATAAAATTGACTAACCAGTATAAAAGACTTCTATTACTAGCTGTTACCTACCTTTTCTAAAAGATATACTCTTTTTTTTTGTTTTGTTTTGTTTTTTTTTTTATTTCTTTTTTTCTCTTCAACTTCTGTATTTAGTGCATACGAAACAAATTACTACGAGAACAAAACATTTCCTTAAAAACAAATCTTATAATTCTTATTTATAAGCCTCTAAGAAGCCTTTATTAAATTTCTATGTATTCGAACTAAACTTTTGCATTCCTAGAACTCCTATTAAAAAGTTTACTCTTTCATAAACTAACCAATTTTTTGGTTGACCCCCAAATTAGAAATTTTCGTCAAATTAACCAAATTTGTTTTATCCGTAATTTATTAAATTAGAAAATTGTAATAGGTGAATTACACATCATTAATTAGCCCTAAATGAGTTAAATGTAACTTGAGTTAATTAGATGGTTAGTTTTAGCTAACTATGAGAGATGTGTAGGAGCTCATATATAAGCTCCATTTGGAAGTTTTCTTTTTCCTTGAGAGTAAGGCATAGAAACCCTAGACCTAGAAAGCCCTTGTACATTTCTTGCAATGACATTTTGATGGTGGATCGATCAAGCTCAATCGATCCATAACAGTGGAGTAAGGATGTTCCCAAACCACAATAGATCTGGTGTTGTCTCTTCTTCATCCTTCTATTTTCTATTTGTTTGAATCTCTATTGTGCAATTAGCTCTTGGATTAGTTTAGATCTGGATTTTGCACCAACATTTTGGTATCAGAGCACCATTTAGAAATTTTGTTTGCCGTACTTAGAATTGTGGATTTTACTCTTCAAAAGAGAAATTTCTGTTTTACAAATTTCTTCACTTGATTCACTAGATCTGTCGGCATCTTATTGTGTTTTACGTTTTCGATTTGGAAATTGTTCGTCGATGATTCGGTTGTATTGAGGAATCGGCCGTGCTCTCCAACAGAAATCATCAATTTGTTGTTTCATCAATAGTGTTTCGATTTCATCGGCAGTGATTATTAGGAGCAGCGGCGTGATTTGTGAAACAGCTTCTGAAATCAATTTAAAGTAGAAATCTTCATCTCTTGCAATTGGTTGCCGTTTAGCCCCAATTTTATCTTCGATTAGATGTTCTGTGCTTTTTCATAGTCGATTTCGTCATCTGATACATCGAATTTGATTATGTGATCATTTTCGCAGGGATTCGAAGTTCATAGCTTCGCTTTTGTTCAAATCCTTAGTATCGAGTTTGTTTTCCCCTTTAATCGGCGATTTGAGCTTTCTGTTTTAAAAAAATTGGTATCGATTTTGTGCTCAAATCAGCGAATATTGGCGAATTCTTGATCGAATTGCTCTCAACTCATCAGACTCGTTGAAGAATCGACGGTAATTCGATCTGTTGGTGGCAGTTTTGAAGCTTCGACAACTTGCAATTGTTAAAATCGGAAATTATTTCATCGATTCTTTAGTTGTTCTTCGCCATTTTGAAGATTAATTTGCAGATTCATCGTCGATTGGTCCGTGTAGCAGCAGTTTGGCAATCGCCAGCATCAATACTGTCTTAATCGTGTAGCGAAATGAGTTTGGTATTGAATTTAGGCGTTTTGGGATTGTATCGAAGATTAGTCCAAGAGAAGCGTGATTCCTCATTTGGTCACATTTCTGAATGCAAAATTGTGAATGATTTTTATCTTACAGCATAGGCACATCAATTTAACTATTGAATTGATAAGCTTAAAATCAAGTTTGGGGATATTTTGTGAGTTCTCATACATTTTGTTTTTTAGCAATTGTTCAAAAGTATAGAGGTACGTGACTCTATTCTCCATTAATTGTTTTTGATAATGTGCTTTGCTGCTGCTCATTTATGAATTTTGAGCTGGAGATTTTATTGATGAGTTGAAATTGTGTAGTACATGCTGATTTTGAAAATTGTGTTGGGAATTCTGAATTTTGAGATTTGAAAATTTCTAAGACTGATTCAAGATAAGCTGCTTTAAGCTTTTGACAGGGTAATTTTGAATTGTTGAACCACTCGATATCTATGTTGTGGCTAGCAATCCTCTAAATAAACTACTTTCCTGTTTTGTGTTTGATCTGCAAATATGTCGACAAGATTTGTGATTGATAAATTTGACGGGAAAGGGGATTTCAGTTTGTGAAAGAGGAAGATGAAGGCATTGCTAGTACAACAGAAAGTTGCAAAAGCCTTGGACAACCCTCCTAAATGGCCTGCTTCCATGACAGATGAAGAAAAAGTTGAGTCATGTGAGATAGCAAATAGCACTATTATTCTGCATTTGGCCGATAATGTCTTAAGAAGGCTTAGCGAGATTGATGATGTGGCTACTCTGTGGGCCAAACTAGAAGAGTTCTACATGTCAAAGTCATTGTCTAACAAGATATATCTGAAGAAGTTTCTGTTTAGGTTCAGAATGGATCCGTCCAAAGGTTTGGAGGAAAACATAGATAAGTTCAACAAGATTTGTGCAGATTTGGCAAAC
>JBBMKA010050731.1:0-19400 GCA_037833695.1 Sechiopsis laciniata
TATATATAAATAAGTCTTATAGATTGCATTTGAACAGTGAAAAGGACAATTTTGGAACATACTTGGTTATGATTTTGTTTTGAACTTTCTATTTTTATAAAATTTTCTTTATTAGTTTGTATTTTAATTAATTAAGGTGAGATATTAGAGTTCATCAAACTAAAATGGATATTTGATCAATTAAAAATAAAATAGAGGTAGATTAACATACTATTTTTCTCCTCTCCAATTGATTAGTCATATTATCTAAAAGTCTTACATCTTTTTTAAAGAATTTACTTTCCATAGCAACTTGTGGGCATTGCATTTTAATTGCAATATTTTTTGTAAAATATTACATCTATAATAGATTATGTTCGTTTTTCTAATTTTTTCATTTCCACATCAAGCACTAATCGAAAGTTATCAGATGAAAGTGCAACTTAAAAATGATCGAATATTATAAACTGAAAATTGATTAAATGTTGTTACTTAAAATTCTTTGAAATGTGGATATTTTAGTTATTTTGCAAATATAGCCCAATTTTTCTCTTATATATAGTAATTTTTCAAAAAATGCTATTCATGACATTTTATTTTTATTTTTTATTTTTTACTATACATGTAAAATATCCATTTTTTAAAAAAAATTTGATTATGGATTAAACAACGCAGGAATCAGTGCAAAAATAATTGAAAATTAATATCTTATGACAAGGCATTTTCTTCGGTGTGACAATACACGTTTTTGGCCAAAAATCCCACATTTATTCATTTAATGTGGTTGGATTTGTTTTATTTTCTACATAAAGTCAAAGATAAACCCAACAAATAACACCTCGTTTACCCATGCCTCAAAACACGACCATCATTTTATTTTAAATATAATAAAAATCCTAACTCTTCAGACAAGAGACAAACCCTCGTGGCTACTGTCGTAATAACCCTCTAAATATTTATTTATTTAAATTGATTAAAAAAATAATAATAAAAAAAAAAATGTGTCGGCATAAAATTTGGCGGAGGGATTGCTGGTTACAAGATGCTTCTATTTGTCAACGACTTAGGGTCTGCGTTTGGACAACATTTAATCCATTTTCATGACCCAAAGTTTTCTCCTTTATCCCAATCCAAGAATGAATGTACATAGATAAATCAAATAATAGAGAAATAGAAGGATGGAGAAGAAGAACACCTGATTTAAATGGTTTGAGAACGTCTCTACTACATTATTATAAATCGATTGAGCTTGATCGATTCACCATCAAAATGTCATTGATAAGGTGCCAGGGTTTCTAACTCTCACTCTCTAAGATGAAGAAACTTCCAAATGAACTTTTATATGAACTCCTAAACATATCTTTCATGATTAGTAAAACTAACCTTTAATTAATCCAAGTTAAACATTAACTCATTTTAATGGGCTAATACATGATGTGTCACCTATTACAATTTTTATTTTTAATTCATGCCATTTATTATATATTTGCAAAAACCTGTTCTCAAATTATGTACAAGTCTCCATTATTATTTGTGGTTTTTGGCCTTCTTTTTGCTTTTTGGAAAGTTTATTCGTAATATATAGCCCTTCCCCACCAAAAATGGTTCTGCCTTTTTAATGGGTAAATTTGAGGAGGAGAAAAAAAAATATTTTTCAAAAAAAAAAAAAAAAAATCCAATCCACTTTCATGTCATGTGTCTTCATCCATGGGCCACATGAATTTATTGGGCCGTGAATTATTTTGGGCTTGCAGCCCAAAGCAGCTAGTCCAACATTCTTTTTAGAAAAAATTATTGGATTACTCAAATTCAAAAGATAATTACAAATATGACTACTTACAAAAAATAGCAATTATAGTCATAGATATTTATATTAATTCAGTATTAATAATATATAATACTGTAATAATAGACAATATTGTATTAATAACTTATAATACATAATAATGTATTAATAATAAACAATAGTATTAATGAGTATTAATAATACCATAGTAAATTGTATTTATGGCTATAAATACAAATATTTTTAAATTTGACTACATTTATAATTATTTTGTTAGAATTGATCATCCATTACAATTTTTTTTTTTTTTTAATATTTGTAATTATTGGAATCAGTTTATAGACACTTTATCATAGAACATGCCGTGTCACCACCTTTTAGTTACTTAAAATTCTTTTAAACACTATGGCATTCCACCATGGTTTTTAGGTACACAATTGGATTTCTAATACTCTTTCTTACATGTTTTAACAGCATAATTATACATTATTACTGAAGACATTTTCCTTAAATAATAATTCTACACATACAGCTGTTAGATAAATACAATACTTTATGTCACCATACTGTCATACTTACCTATATAATTTATATGTTGATTTGGAGTGATAATTCCATTTTTTTTCCTTTTAATCTTGCTTTAATTAATTGAGCTAACATGATGCACTTTTTACTCTTTTTTTTTTTTTTTTTTTTTGCAAATATACATGGAATGGTGATCAGGGGAAATGAGTTCAACATTTTTAATGATACTATTAATAGGAAGTGAAATTAAAAAAGAAAATGGCAGAAGCTTGAGAGCTACATCACAAAATTGAACAGAGAAATTGAGAAATGTGTAGAGCATTTGGGAAAGGGGGAAAATGAAATGATTTTGTGGGGTTTTGTTTATCTTGCATGCAAAGGTAGCCATTACAGGACCCACTTTTTACTGTGTGGCATATGAGTTGTGTATTTTTGGACCTCTCTTATCAATAGTTTTCAATAATACTCCAAATATTGCCCCCTTAGTTTTGTGCACATGACATGATACCATATAATATAGCTCTAGCTCACCCCTTTCAATGGCTCCAAATTTGAGGCACATCTACATTCTAATCTCATCCTTATGCCACTTGGGGGCATTTGACACAAGTTTTATTTTTTTATTTTAATATTCGTAACTGTTTGGACTTGAGTACATACTATTATCATGATATATATTGGTTGACTCTAATATTTGAATATCAAGAAACATTGTAGAAAATTAATTTTTAGACAGGTCATAACTATGAATTGAACTCATCACCCATTTATTGTTACTTAAAGCCTTCTTGGCTACAAGAAAAATAAAATGATTAGGAAGAAATGAAAATACGAACAAAAATGATTTTATATATATATATATATAGATTTAAGATGGAAAGAATAGATATGTGAAAAACTATTGTTTGTAGTTGGAGTAAGTAAATTTATTAGGGAGGAAGTGTTACTTATGTTTGAGGGTTTATAGAATAACTATGGGGAACAACATATTGATTGTGAAAGATGAACAATAATTATTGGAAGAATCAATAATGCATATGCATAATTATTATCGAAAAAATGATTAATTATTATTAGTGATCCAAATGGAGTAAATAATATTATTCCTCATCTCCTCCATTTGATCTTCTTGTTATAAACATCTATTTTTCCTTTTTTTATTATTATTATTTTTTTAATTTTTTTGACATTATAAGTAAAGCAATGTGATAGTAGAAGGTTTGAACTTTACATACCTTACAATATGAAACACTAAAATAAAAGCTATGTTGTTAGTGAACACAAAGATAGAGAAAGAAGAAGAGATTTCAATGTTATAACCATATAGGCTTGAACATTAGATCAGCAACAAATTGGTTAATTAATATCAACTATAAAACTTCTACAAACTAAACAAATTAAGAACTGTATAGGGTTGAGTTTTCATTAGCCCCCCTCTGCTTAAAACTCCATTATCAAATATTGCACCTTTCAGATTTGCCTCACAGAGCACCAAAACACCTACAACAAAGAAACTGCAAAAATTCTAAAAACCCCACAAAACAAAAACCAATTTTGAACCCAAAAAAAAAAAACAGATTTCAAAAACCAAAAGCTTACTCTGAACTTGAAACGCCGTTTTTCTCTTCTACGGCGAGAACTCAACAAAGTTTCAAGCTTTCTAAGCAAATCCGTTTGGTCAAAAACTTGACCAGAAGAGCTCAAATAAACACTGCGTTGAAGAGGGGGAGACCAAATGCCACTTTTCTCATAATCAAATCCAAATTCAGTGGCATCAAAGAATTTCTGAAGCAATTTGTCTGAAGTTGATTTGGGTACTTTTTGAACTAGTTTTGGACTAGAATTTGAAGTTTCAATGATATCAAAATGTGAAAATGGCAGCTCCGAGATGGACATGGATGGTATTTGGAAGAACCCTTTTGAAAAAAATGAATAAAAAGATGAGGATTTGAAGAAGACAACAAAAAATATTAATTTAAAAGATGTCCCTTCATTCAGGGCCAGGGTGTATAGTTTTGAGTAATGTTTTTGATAATTAATAATGATAATAATAGAGTTGTTGGGTCAGGACAAATTGGAAACTTTAGAATAGTGACATTACTGAGAAGGTTGTTGCAGAGATGATGAAATTAGAGCGGCAAAGGTGTTGAAAAGGAAAAGAATTTTGTTTTTGAATTGTTGAGTAATTGGGGGTTTGAATTTGAGTCAGATTTGAAAAAAGTGGCTAATTAATGATGGATTGAACAAGGGAAACAGAGCTTTATGGCCTAATTGGACAATGTGACATCAGAGATTTCAAGAGAAGAACAGGGGAGAATTTAAAATGGGAAAAGAAGAAACTTAACTTAGCTAAAATTTTGGGAGCATTGCTGATTGAAAGAAAGCTTTAAAAGAGGGTTTCAGAATGGCAGCCTGAAAGTTTCTGGTTTTTTGTTGATTTTTGACTTTAGGTTACTGATTAGTGGTGGGTCTTGGTTAGTTGGTGGAATCTCTTCTCTCTCTTATGAGTTTCATATATGGTTGTTTGGGAATTGTTGCATTATGCCTTGAACGCGCAAATGCCCTGCGATAAGTAGTCAGGGGTCTCGCTGCCTGGTCAACGAGTGGGGGTGCGGGAGCAACGCCCCCGTTGCAAAAATGCATTTCCGCATTCTGTTGCGCGAACGCATGTCAAGGAGCAAGCACATTCCGCATTGCATGTCCGCAGCTGCTAACCGCACTCCGCAGAGCATTCTGTTTCCACAACGCGCGTCTACGTCCGCATTCTATTCTACATTTACGCATTTTGTAATAGGGTTTAATGAGAGTGCATATATAAACTCGAATTAAACTCTAGTCGTATTATAACATCATTGTGTACTCTGTATTGTTCTTTCTCCTTAATAAAACTCCGCCCCTTCTTTGCCCATGGACTAGCTAACACAACTTTAGTGAACCACGTAAATTCTGTGTTGTTTATTCTTCTCTCTCACGTTTACTTTATCTTCGTTTTACGATTATTTATTGCCATTTTCATAACAGGAATATATATAAGGGGGTGTTTTTGACATGGATATGAGAAGAGAAGAATGAGAATGAGAATGATTCCTAATATTTGGACCATCGAGAATCATTTTCTCCATAATTATATTTTTTCGAAATCATTTTTTTGTTCTCTTTCTAACTACTTTTATTCTTCCCTAAAAGTTTTTTATTCTTCTCATAATTATTTTTCATTCACATCATATCCATTATTATATTTTTCACATAATCATTTTTTTCCCCTCAAACACAAATAGTCATTCTCTTCATAATCATTCTTTTTATTCTAAGCACAAATAATCACGCCCCATTCTATTCTTTCTCTAATTTTTCTTCTCCCAAACATTTTCTAAGTGTATTCTCACATTAGTTAGATAAAGATAGATCAGGAATATATAAGAGAGGACAACCATATTCATCGAGAGGAGGGCTTTTGGGTGAAAGTTATAAAGACTTATATTTAAAATAGACAATAACATATAAGTAAAGAGATAGTACTATCGAGAATCGGGTTGTTGTCCTTTCTATGGTTTTGGTTATCTAAAAAGTTAAGGGGTGAAAATGGTGACTCACCTTTTGGAGTGAGCTTCAATAATAAGGCCTAACTTTTAAAGGGAAATCAAATCATAATTGGTTCTCCACATTTTGACATGATACATTGTGCAATCTCTTTCACTCACAGCTCACATACCATTTTGCCACTCTCTTTGTTGATGGTTCTAGAGTGGGAAAAGTGATGTATATGTTTGTGGAGTGTATAGAAGCTAGGAGAACAACACAAAGAAAATGATTAACTAACAAAAGAACACCAAAACTAGAAATTTAAGCAATAGTGGTCCAAGCTAGATGAGTTTCTTTGTTTTTCTTTTATTCTTCTCCATCCCATGTCGAACCTACTATCAATCAGGGTTGAACTAAAAATAAAAAATAAAAAATAAAAATTGAAATTTGAATGATTGGTTATGTAACCAAAGTCTCACATTACTCAAATAAAAAGAAGATATCATACACAATTGTATTGAATAAACTCTTCTCATAGTAATTACAAATATAGTCAAATTTTAAATTATTTGCATCTATAGTCATTAATACGTTTTAATACTATATTATAAATATTCATTAATATAGTATTATAACATAGTATGTAACAATAATCAATAATACTAATGACTAGCTAATCTTTTTAAAAGTGAATATATTTATAATTATTTTCTAGATTTGACAAATCTTACAAGTTTCTCTCTAAATAAAGAACAACATAAGGCATGAAGATTTCTACTCCATACTCTTGACTTGGCAACATATGTGGAGTTCTCGTGGTAAATCCAACAAAAGTGAACTTTGAATGATTCCAATATACTTTTAAGGGAGAATTGTTCGACCAAAGTCACACATCCCTAAAATAAGATAAATATCTTGTTAAGGAACGATAAACTTTCGAAAAATATGATGACTTTATTTTTGGTATCAAACAAAAGGTCTCATACAAATAGAATTATTTGTCTTTCATTTATATATTCACAATCTATCTCTTATTCAACCGTAGGACTACACTTTATATTCTAACTTATTTAAACAGAGGCAACATATTCATTCGTATCAAAATCTCAACTTATATTTTAAAGCTTGTTAAAATATATATATATATTTATTTATTTATTTATTGTAACGCAAAATGGAAATGGAATAGTATAATTATACTTCTGACAGTAGAGCGGAATCGAGAGAGAATACCAACATCATCGGGTGAATCCTGTCTGCTCAAATCTTCAAATTTTGAAAGAGGAATATTGGATGATATCCAGACATGATGTATAAAATAATGTTCATATATATTGTCCAACATGAACTATAATGTATTTGATTATAAATTTAAAAGATAAAAAATTAAAATTAAAAAAAATAGATTGAAACCACATATGTAGATATTATTTTATACATGATGATCTAAATATTTCTAATTTTAAAAAGAGTCAATTTTTTTTTTTTGTTTGGTTTCTTGTAAACCCAACCACTGTTTCTGCTACTCCACCAGCGGGTTCTGAGAAATGTCTGCTTACAGAGCTGAAAACCACTCTTTCTGTAAGGTCGTTTTAATTCGAGATTCTGGCGTTCCCAACTCCGATTTGCTTTCCCACTTTACCAAAAACCCAGTTTTGTTTCAATCTTGATGGCAAGGTTATCAAGCCTCAGATTTGAGACACTGATCGCCAACAACGGTGATTTCTTTATTCAATCTCTCTGTTTTTTTTTTTTTTTTTTCTATGTTTCTGATTTTATATTTTATCATCTGAGTCCTTGTCTTTTTAGGTGCAAATGTTTTGAGACATATGGGACTCTGCTATTGTTTGTCTTTTTTGCCTCTAGTCATTTTAATGAAATGTACCTGCCCGCCCGAATACTTAAAAATTGAGAGTTATAGCTAAAAATTTTTTTGGATGTGGTTTTTATTTTTTGTGTAGAGGAGTTAAAGTCAAAATCTTGTTTGAATGTAAATTTAAAATAACTAGTTACTTTGAGTTCTTAAAAAAATGAATGATTAAAAATAAATAATTAAAAATGAACTATTTTGATTGATTTAAAATGAGTGGTTAGGTTAATTTTTTGGAGTGGTCAATTTTCCAATCTGTTCAACATTATGTATTCCACAACCTAATCCAAACCAGCTCTATCTTATTAGTGTATGACCCCTATAAATATGCTCCCTAGTCCTTACCAATATGCTAATAACATATCTTATTAGTTATGTCTCTTACCAATATGCTAAGTAGCTATTTTATTTTATTAGTTTATTTTCTCTACCAATATACTTATTAATTAATCTTAGCCATATATAATATCATTCTTAGTTTAGGTCAGGTTGAACCGAGTCAAAAATTGGTCAACTTAAAGAACCAATCCAACCAAAAATGTTAGTTTGGATTGGGTAGTCTGGATTCATAGAATTATCGTTTTTTTTTTTTTTTGTACATGGTAGTGGTAATCACTTCTTTAGTTCGATTAGGGTACGTTCTGTTAGTGTTAATGATATGAATATGAGTAGAAGTGTGAAGTAAAAACATAGAAATTTGAGAGGCACTTGGTTGAGAGATATTTTAGAAGAAAATTGAGTTGTGTTTTGTTGTCTAATTTGCATCAGTAGTTGACACCTAAATGACAGACATCATATCTCTATCATGCTAGATGCTACCTTCACCATATAACAGCATAGAGAAAGGAACAAGCAAGCTAGCAAATCAAGCCTTCCAATCATATTTCAATATGAAAAAGCTTTTTGATAACTCCAAATGCAATTTTCCTTTGCTTATGCATATGCTATAAACATGTCTTTATGGATTAATGGAGCCCCCTTTCCTTCAATTGTAATTCAGACATTATGTGGCTGCTGATAGGAACTGCACAAGCAAATGACCCCAAAGTCTTTGAGTATGTTAGAAGACTGATCAGATGTAATGTCAATTTTCAAAAAGCTTACTGTTTCTCTACTTTTCTCTTCCAAATAATTGTCCTTCCATTTTTAGAAACTGTGTTTGGTTATTTCACCTCAATTATGAAAATGGTTTGAGTGTTGGTGTTGAGATATACCTTTGAACTAGGTTGCCCCACGATTACTTAGTCGGGAGTCTTTCTATGAAAACGTTTTGTAAGTGGGGTTGAAGACATTTTGTATTCTTATCTCCTAATAAAACAATTCTCTCATCTACTTGTAGTTGTAGCTAACACACTGTTAGTGAACGAATCACGTAAATCTCTGTGTTTTGTCTTACGTTCTTTATTGTTTTCTTGATTGTTGGTTCCGATTTTCTTAACGGTCTGTTTATGAATGTGAAGAAAAACTCACCTCTTTCTCGCGTGTGGAGTTGAGAGAGCCAAGGAATATCAAATAGTAGTATCAAAGTCAGGTTATAGTTAATCTGTTAAACTGGTTAAGAGAACTGAGAGGTCATGTTCATGTGAAGATCTAACTCAAAGTTTTGCATGTTCCTTATCGATGTGAAGATACTCAACATGGAGTGCTGATTTATAAAATATATGATTGAGGTTGACAGAAACCATTCATGCTACATCATCTTGGATGTTCTGCAGCTATAAGATATGTTGTCAGTATCTTGTTTCCTTGTATTTGTTTTTTGGAAACTGGAAAATCAGGGTAACCACGCCCATTCCCAGGCCAAGCACCAGGAGACATCGAAGGTGTTTACAAATTAATGCCATAGGTGAGTCTCGAACTTGAGACCTTGAGAGAAGCACACCTTCAAAGCCCAAGTCTTTAACCATTGTATCACGGTCACCCCTCATAAAAAAGGGCATAGGTTTCATTATATTATATCATATGAGTCCAAGGAAAAGGATTTCTTAATTTTAATGAGTGAGGTATAGCCTGTAAATTGTCGCACTTCGCACTGTTAGGCTAGTAGATTAGGAAGCAATGGGATAGTTACACTCAGTACTGAAAATTTTAGGTTTAACTGTGTGACAAACTTGTAACTTGGCTTCACCTTGAAACTCTTGCTCGCTTTACATTTCTACACATTCTGTCATCTAACTTTTCAAGTTCATAGGTACCGAGCTATTACGAGTGCATACTATCGAGGAGCAGTTGGTGCCTTGTGTACATGTTACTCGACTCTCCACTTATGATAATGTTGAGAAGTGGATGAAGGAGTTGAGAGATCATACAAATATATTAGGTGTATTAGATTCCAATTCACAATTAATTGACAAAGATTTGATATAGTACAATATCTCATCTATCTTATAAATGTTATGAGGTCTTCTAAGTGGATCCTCAACAATCCCAACATTGTGGTCATGCTAGTTGGCAACAAATCAGATCTTAGACACTTTATGGCAGACGTAAAAATCTCATTTGCTGAGACAGAGTCACTTTACTTCATGGAAACCTCCGCCCTTGAAACCACAAATGTCGATAACGCCTTTGCCGAAGTGCTTAAACGAATCTACGATATAGTGATCCAGAAAACTATGGAGGCTAGCGATGATGCTGCTGCATCAATCGTTGTAGCGAAAGGGGATAAATATGATATCAGCAAGGACGTCTCCGGTGTAAAGAAAGGTGGCTGTTGCTCCGGCTAGAGACCTTCACTCTAAAGTGGCTGCAGCAGGTTGTTTTCTATTTTACATTTTGTTTCACATAGTAGTGGAGGGGATTCATGGGATTGATCTGAAGTATGTTCCTGTTTTTATTACTGATAAGTTTAACTTCTAATGCCAAAACTATTGATGCTTAAGGTGGTAAACTTGGAAGTTGGAAATTACAGTTTATACTCATTTGACATTGTAGGGTTTTATTTCCCAGGTACAGAATTGTTATGGCTTTTAGCTTCAAGACTCCAAGATTTGTTTGATCTCTTGTGGAATGTAAACTAGTACTTTTAAGAAAAACCTCTGCCATTATCTCCTCCTCCCTTAATGCAACCCTTGCTAAATGATCCTCCAAACCTATACCTCAATCAATGAAAAGTACAAACGAAGAATTAAGTAGTTTCTTAGTCGTTAACATCATCGTTGTCGGCTTACTCGACATATGCAGGATGTTTCAAAGTTTTATAAACTATTAACTACAGTAATTTTAGATTTAGAGCAAAAATAGATCAAAATGAAGGTTTGGTTAATTGTTTCTTAGTGTTGTTTTCACTCGTTTCTTATAGAGTTATTTAGAGTCTGATTAGATAATGAATAAAATGGTGTGTAGAAGATTGATGTTAACAAGGGTGAAATTTCGAAAAAAAAGTTATGAAGTTGAAAAGTTAGAGGCTTTGTTCAGACAGAAAAAAATGCAGATGGTAAATAAACAGAAGGGAGTAAATTGTGAAGTTTATGTACTACATATTTTATCATAAAATGGTATGTACAAATATTTATTTGCATTATTTGATTTACAAAAAAAGAAAAAAACTAGTTTTTGAGTTTGTAAAAGTAAAAAAAGAAAAGGAAGTGGAAGAAAAAGAGTTGGAAATTGGAAACCAATGTCTAAAGAAAGAACCTTTTTATGTTATATATTTCATTAATACTTTTGTATAGCCGTTTTATATGCATTCTTCAAAAGCTTAATGATACGATATCGTGGTGTCACGGGTCGAATCTGGGTGGGTCAAATTGGTTTATCATTTAAAAAAAAAATTATATATATTGAAATGATATGTGTTTAAAGATTAAACTATGCTTAGATTCATTGTTTTTCCAGAAAAAAGATTCACCATTTATTGATTACTTTATTAAATTATTAATTTTTTATATAAGGAAAACTATTGTCCATTTCTTTATTACTAAAACCAAAAATCTAAATTGATGGGTTGCCACTCAAAAAATCTTAATTAGATGGGTCACAAAAAGTTATTATCTTTTTTGACAGCAAAAAGTTATTTTAACATATGATGTTAGTAATTTAGAATTTAATTGTAATCAAAAGTTTCAACCTCTTCCCCTTAGATTCTTAAAAACAGCCAAGTCCACTTGTTTTCTCTTTCAAATTTGATTTTTTAAAAAAAAAATAAATAACCCATCATAGATGATCAAGAAGATTTTGAAACAAAAAAATTATGAGCTGAACTCATTGTAGAAATAAAAAAAAAATAATTATAATAAAAAGAAAGAAAAAACAAGAGAGAGATACCAACAAACATTTGCATTCAACTGATAGGTTAAAAACCAGACTAAATTTCAACATCCTTCTCAAGAACATCTTTCTGATCCTTAATTCCCTCTAATGATTTCCCATCAATGGCAACATTAATAGCTTCAATAATATCTCTTACATTAACCAATTGATCATCTTCAGCAACAGCAATGGCCTCCATAGAAAAGCATTCAGTACATGAAACTTTAGCTTCCACAACATTAAGTCTCATTTTCTCAAATACTTCCAATATTGATACCAATCTGTCCCCTCCCTTTTCACATCTCACTTTCACTTTAAAATTTTTTCCAATTTTCTCCACTTTCACTTCCTGTTCATCAATTTAACTCACATTTCAGCACATGAACACATGTCAATTGTTAAAAGAATTACAAAAAGAAAAAGAAATTTAAATGGACCTTCAGGGCTTGGAATTGCTTTACTGAGTTCAAGTATTCTTTTTTCATGGTTAACAGATTTGAATATTCTCTTTCAATTGTTTCCAGCTTGTTCTTGAGCTTATGAATGAAGAGAACTGCATTCCAGAATGCATTGCTTTGTCTTCCCTGCATAAACAGAGGACTTTATCATTAATGACTCAAACTCTCTTATGAAAATCGAAATCAACAAACAAGAATTAGAGAGTGAGAAAACAAAAAACACATAATTTTACGTGATTCACTAACATCATGTTAGCTACGTCATCCACTGCAGAAACCATTTGATTTAAGAGATAAGAATACAAAAAGTTTGGCAAATTAATTACGGTTAAGAGAGTTTATATAGTGGATATAACCCTAATACACAAAAGTTCCATATTGAAGTATAAACCCAGTTACATATTTTTATTAGGTTTCGGAGGCATTGCCCCAAATCCCCACCACAACTTAATTCTAAAGCATTTAAAAAATAAAAAAAAACATTTTTTTTCGATAACCCAAGAAGTTGGAGCATTTGCTCTTTTAAACTTGGAGTCACCACTAGCTTATGGCTACACTGTAACGCCGGGATACATCGGAGAAATGAAAATACAGTTGAGGAATTTCTATAAATTTATGTCACAACAGGTTTCGAACTCGAGATCTCAAAGAAAGAATAACCTCGAAGCCTGTATCTTCGACCAACTGCGCTGCCTCTCGTAGACTAAACACAAAAAAAAACTGAAGGGAAAAAAGAGTGTTTTAGAAATTACAGGGGATTCATAGGTGGCAAGAGATCGAGCAAGGCGTAGCTTCTTGGATGAGTTGAATCTCTTTTGCAATGAAGAAACCATCTCTCTCAGATCAAACTTGGCTCCCAATTTGAGTTAAGTTTAGTGAAGAATATGGCCTGAAATGAAGGGTCTGGCTTTTTATAGCATAAAAAGCTGCAATTCTACTCTCCTTTTGTTCTCATGTGAACTTGAAAACAGAAAAACCCCCATTTCTCTAAACTTACTAATATTTAATAATTCGTACTTAAATTCTTCTATGCCTAGAATGAGGTATATGGGAATTAAAAATTAGGTAAAAAGTGGATAACTTTAACTTCTTTTTTATTTCTTTTGAATTTAAGAGATGGAAAAAGCAATTTAGCTCAATAGTATTGAGATGCATAGTGCTTTTGTCCTCGGGTCTAATGTTGTCTGCCAAGTACATTGGTGTAGCTACCTCTCTTTATTTTCCATATTACCATCTATTCTTTGATAACACTTTTCTTTTCTTTTTGTAATTTTCTGTGTGTGCTTTAATGACGTGCTCCTGAACTCCTGTCACTCAAAAGTAACAGACTCTCCCTCTTACAATCAATCTCAAATCACAAAAAATGTAAATAAGTAGAAGACAAGTGGATCTTTATTTGAACGGAAGATCATGAATATATATGTGAAGACAATTATTTTCATTGTATGGGTGAAATGTTAAACAAAATCATGATGAAGTAAGTAGACATATCGTATTTATGTAGAGTTATGACCATGTTTTTTGTTCTTATCAAGTGGTATCAAAGAACTGTGCCTCTAACTTAGTCATATCAATAAAATTTCTTGGTGTAGGCCATGGAAGTTAAAGAGCTTAGAGACGTAGCCATAGTGAAATTTTGTGATTATGAGCTCTATTAAACTAGTGGTGCACTCTCAAAAGAAAAGAAAGTGTGGTCTGGATATGAGTTAAATGGATTAACTATTTGAAGGACGAGTCACTCTTTATTCGAGGAGATGATTGAATCCTTGGGCTCCAAACATCAAAGATAAGACTCCATGTACTTTGTTCGAAGGGAGGATCGAATCCTTGAATACCAAACTCAGAACATGAGTCTAAAGAGAGACTTATTCGAGGTAACAACTTTTTTCTTCTTCATATCATTGACTATTCGGGCCCGCTTGCTCGCACCTCGACTAATATCACAAGACATACCGTATGACCCTACAACATTTGGATGTCAAGAAAACTTGCAGGAAATTAATTTCTAGGTAGATAGGCACCATGGATTGAACTCATCACCTTAAACATCCCAAGACCCTTTTTTACCAATAGGACATTCCATGATGGTTGAGGTAACAATTTGTTAGGAATACAAACAAAGCAGTCTCATAATTTGATATGAGTATATAAGCGAGTGACAACATTTCAATTAATATCATACTTATAGTCAAAGTGGGCATTGAGATAGGGTGGTAAGTGTTATCATTCTTATCACATACATCATCCTTAATTAGCAAGGAAAAAAAGAGTTGAATATTAAAGTTAGTTAATGAAAGGAAAATGGGAATTAAGTGAAAAGGATGAAGACAAAAGTCCAAAGAACAGCAAGGAGGGGATGTGAGAAATGAGTCAGTGAAGCATGTTTATGAGAAGAAGACAAAGGAAAACAAAACAGAGGACACATAAGAGGAAGAAGGGGTTTTATCAGTGAGTGATAAGAGCATGCATGCAACATGGGACAGGCCACAGTGGATTAATTAGCTGGTTCATTCACGGGCTTCCCCCAATTAGCTACCTCATTGTTTTAGAATTGTAATGTAATGTTATGTTGTTTTGTGTTAAAGATTTCAAGGGCTAGAAAGAAAGCTACACAAATTGGGGGGTTTTTTAGACATGTCACATGTGTGTAGCTGACACTGTTTATTTGGGACTCTGTTTTGTTCTTTATTATTGTTTTATCTACTTTGGGTCTAGCCAAAAAAACCTGTGCCTTAGATCTATGATAGATCAAAGAGCTTTGTATTTGAAAACAAATTAATCCTACCTGCTCTGATTTTACTGTTTGGCATTTTGTATATACCCCCACTCTTATTTTTTTTCTTGTCTTTTTTCCCCGCCTGTGTACTATACTTTATTCCCCTTCTTCAAGGAATTAATCCTCTATTATGCTATTTGTTATGGTCACATCTACAATCATACAAAAAAATTCGGGACGAGATGGATAGAGTCTGGCTTGATCTAACCGTATGAGTTGGGAAAGGTTGGGACTGAAGCTCTCCCTATGGTTTGGGGAGCCTCCCTTACTAAATGTGACGGGTCGGGTGGTGGGGCCGAGGCCCCCACGGTTCGGGGGAGGGGCCTCCTTGATTTATCACAACCGGTCAAATAGGAGTGACCCTTAACACTCATGCCATGAGGAATGCATCCGACCCTTAGGGAGGTTGAGGAGCTTGACTTGATCCTTCAGCGAGTCAAGAAGCTCAACTTGATTCCTCAATCGGTCTCAAGAAAAACAATCAATCATTATGTCTAAAAACGTAATGACCAATAATACTTAGTGTGTAATAGACGAATATTATATATTTATGAACATTAACACTTATAAAGTGTGTGCCGGATAAACGTTACATACTGATTTAATAAGGTTATTAACGCTCTTTGCGGATTCAAAAAACTTATCATGAAGAGCTATAATTAAATTATTTTAGGAGGACAACTTCTATATACACAAAAAGATAACAAATTACAAGATTTGGAGGGTCACATGTGCCAAATATAGTATTGAAATACACGTGAAATTGCACCCTAACCCCCTCTCCATCCGCCTCTGATTACAAGTTGAACATTCTATATATACGAAAAGATACATTAGAATAGGTAAGCTATTCTCGAGACATTCAACTATATACCAAAAGCTTTCTCTCTTTCTTCCAATTTATGACTCGAGCCTCGGAGTCGGTATGGCTTAGCACCGCACCAATATTAGATCCTTATCTTGCAAGAGCACTACATTTCCAATAATATAAATTTACCATTTATCCCGACGATCTATTTTTCGATATCAACACTATTCTTTTGGAACTGTTTTTACTTCTGTCTGTATGTAAGATTTAAAATGCTTAGCTCTAGCTGCATGAGTTTTTCAAAAAAATCTGTTTTTTTTTTTGTTGGTTCATGATTTACCATGGAGTTAATTAGCAGGTTTATATGTAGAGCTTAGGGTGAGTGTGGCATATTTCAGATTAAGTTGAATTAGTATTGTAGTTTGTATCCACTTATAAGGCTTTCCTGGAAAGAATGGTTAGAAAAGTTGTATTCACAGAGCTAAAAAAAATTTGACAAAAAGTGCATCATCTTGTGGAGGGACTGTTTCATTTTGAAACTGCTACAGATGGTGGAATATAATTTGTCAGACTAAATTAATGAGAATGATTCTGAGAATGTGGTTGAATTTGTTATACAATTATTCTGAAATGATAAATAGTTTTTTCAGTTTGTTTTTCTTGCTTCAAAAAAATAAATAAATTATATATATATATATATATATATATATGTTCATTCTTCCTCAAGAGGGGTCAATTTATTTGGTCGTAGGGACTGCGTAGACAGCTAGGTTGGCGAATTCCTATGTACAATGGGAATGAAGATGATAATAAATTGATAATTATATATACACATTAAATTCATTTTAGCTTTAACGATGAAGACAAAAAATTTATGCATGATAATCGTTTATTCTTTTCAAAAAATCAAACAACCTTTTTTTAAACTACCTTAAAAAAAAAATTATGGGGAAAATAATGTAAATTAACTTCACTAGATTTTTATTTTAAAATTACAAATACATTTCCAACCATGACAAAGTTCTAGAGTTGATAATTGGTATTCTTTGTTATAAGTCTTTTTAATTGTTTGTCCTTTTTGTTACGTAACTTTTTAATAGGTAAATGATGATGCAAAATATGTAATTTAGTCGTAGAAGGGAAAATAAATCTTAAGTACATAAGTAGGAATATCTCCCTAGATCATACTCAAAATAAACAAGGAAGACGGTTTAAATCATGTTTGATAACCATTTAATTTTAATTTTTAATTTAAATTTCTTTTTACTCAAATTCCCTACATAAATGTTTATAATCCCTTTTAAAAAAATATATTTTAATTGTAACCAAATTTCAAATTTTCAAACAAGTTTTTGGAACACCTTCTATGCTCATTCAAAACGCCAATTAGTATTACGTTACAAACGGCAATTAGTTGGCACCTTCTTGCAAATTTAAATTGTTGTTAACAATTTCAATTTCATACTATAGTTTACTCAAAGTACTTCCACGAAACATACACCAAACCTATTTTCTTATTTACGGTCATGGAAGTAATTAAGTATTTATATACGGTAAATTGTGAATCACACATCATATTTACCTTAGGTGTGTTCTTTTACCTTGGATTAAATGTAAGTTAAAGTTTTCTAACTATTGTGGGTGTGTGTTTGTAGAGCCATATATAAGGCTCATTTTAGGGCGAGAAACTCTAGCCACCTTATGAGCTCTTGAATATTTCCATGGAAAATCATGAATAAGAGAATCACTCTCATATTCTAAACAGTGGAGTAGAAAAATTCGAATTACTTTAATTCGATGTGCTATTTTCTTCTCCATCTTCTTCTATTTATTTAATTCTTCTCAATTGATTCTGATTTTATATTAATTTGAAAGATCACAACTACCACATAATTCAACATATACATATATATAATAACACCATATATATATATCCCTCTTAGCTTGTTCATGAAAAAAGCAATTGATTAATTGGACCAAACAATAAAAAAGAAAATAACTTTGATTTCAATTAGTTTAATTACTTGGCTTTCCTCTCAAACCCACTTGCTCCATTTGGATTTGTGTTATTTGAAGACATTCATAGTTTGTCATGATTAAGGATGTTTTCTTATGTATGTCTTATTCGGCCAAATTAGTGTATCCTTATCCATAAAAAGATGATTAAAAAATTAAAAAGGGATAATGGTCCCTTAATTTATAAAAAGGGAAAAAGGGTAACTTTTAAAAAAAATTTAATTATACAAGAGTTAGACATCCAATGTGGTGGTGGGATTGAGTTTGTTGGTTTAGAGAGCACATAGAAATTTCACACATGTGAACCACCTCTTTTCTTTAAGCACATAAAGACATAAAGGCAAAAAGTTATATCTTCCCATAGTAATTAAAAGTTTGCAATTTGTAAGCAGCTTTTTCTTTGTACTACAACACATGATGACTATACCCCCACAATCCCACAGCCTCTTCTACACAACAATAATTTTCTAACACAGACCAAAAACTTTTAATAATTTTCAACATTATGAAATCACTTTAGTTTGAGTTGGGAGTTCTATTAAACTATATATCAATTGGAAAGTTTACGTTTAAAATAGACAATATTATACCGTTGTAGAAATACGTCGAAAGACCAATATCCTGACAATTTGGTTTGTCCATTTATATTTGACTTATCTGTGTTAATAAACTATTGGGGGATTCAACTTTTCATTACTATTTTGGCTTCTTCCTTTAAGATATTTTGCTTTTATTTTTGTTCTTCCATGGAATCCACCTATACAAACTAGGGGAATGACTTTGCAGATTACAAAACTATTTGATTGGGGAGTTCTTTTGTTTTTGGTACCTATTGGTGGAACTAGAATCAATTGCACACTAAATTCCAAAACCCATTTTGCTTTTGAGCTCTTTTCTTCTTCAAGCCATCATCATTATTTTTATTATTATTATTTTCATACAACCATGTTTAATGATGGAAGATTCAAATTATAACTTTTTAATTATTAATTTGTATAAGATAATACTAGAATTATGTTCTTGTTAATCAGCCCATCTTGTTCATAAAAAGTATGTAAATAAACAATGACAAAATACTGTAGTTCAGTCTTTCACTCTTAAAATGGTTTAACACAATAATTAAATTGGTCTTTGCTAATAGGTGCATCTCCATATCTCTTGAACTAATATTTTTCTTTACTCAATCTATGTGCCTCATATACATGTTCATGTGATTTGTTAATACAAAAATTAAAATATTTTTTTTAAAAGAACTTTGGAGTTTTTAAGTAAAATTTCAAAAATAAAAAACATGTTCAAAAAAATTCAAAATTCAGAACTTATATATATATATATATTTTTAAAATTAAGTTTATAATGTTATTTTTACTCATGTAATCTACTTTACATTATATATATATTTTGTCACT
>JBBMKA010050742.1:3277-19400 GCA_037833695.1 Sechiopsis laciniata
AGGGCGTCGAAAGCTTCGAAACAAGGTAAGATTCGTTGGTTTTCATGGAGTTTTCCGGTGAGAGGGTTTTGAAACCCATTTCTTCTTTCATAGTTTTGCAGAGCAAGAGAGGTTCGTTCACGATTTTGAGACCAGTTTCGTACTCAGGGCGTCGAAAGCTTCGAAACAAGGTAAGATTCGTTGGTTTTCATGGAGTTTTCCGGTGAGAGGGTTTTGAAACCCGTTTCTTCTTTTGTAGTTTCGCAAAGCTAGAAAGGTTCGTTCACGATTCTGAGACCAGATTCGTGCTCAGGGCGATGAGATGAAGAAAAAGAGGTAATTTTTGTTGGGTTCCGTGGTGGTGTGCTGGCCACCGCCGCCGTTTTTCAGCAATGCTTCGCCAGCTCAATTTTCTATCCCTATTCGCATGGTGAGCTCTGTTTTGGCTGTTTCCACTTTGTTTGTCCATTTCGTTGATTTCTATCCTTGATCCTATGTTTAGGTGCTCTCGGGAATTCATCGTTTAGCTTGGTGGTTGGTCGAGAACGTCAGGAAGGTAATGAGTTCCATTATGATTCGGGTTTCTAGCTTAAAAACATGTGAATAGTGGCATTATAAGATTTACGAGAATTGAACATTGGATGACTTGTTACATGTTTGTGTTGGTGTTGTGACTCACTGTTTGAACTGATTAGTACTCAGTACTCGTGATAGCATGAAATCGTGGTGTAGCTCGTAAGCTGTAAAGTCTCTGTTTGTTGTGTCCTTGTGATTGCATCATCTTTCCTTGAATTGTACCTTTTGCTCGTATACGTGATGAATTGTTTATCTGTTTGACCTTTTGCTTGACTGGTTTGGTTGGGGTAATGCATGTAGCGATTGTGACCGAAATGCCCTAACGTGTTAGGTAGCTCATGAATGGTGTTATGCATATTTTGATGTTGTTGGTTCCATCTATGTTTGACTGTATACGTGCTGCAATGATTATATGCTCGGTTTCTCTGTTTTGTTGCCTAGGGGTTTGTTCATAACGATCTATTACCGTGATACCTAGTTTGGATTGTTTATGTTTGGCATTAGAATAACTAGGCTCGGTTATGGTGTTAACCATTTAGAGGAACAACTAGCTCACCCCTGTTACGACTAGTGTTTTGTGATCAATATCGCGTTATTGATGTGACTCGCTAGTGCCCCTTAAGAATCGAGCAAGGATATGGATTCTCTTTTCTTCGAGACACGTGGTTGGGGTTGCACTAACCTACGGGTTGACTCTTACATCAGACCAAGGGGTCAGATCTCATCCACGTGTCACATTATGTGCGGAACAACGAGTTTCTTGGTTATTGAAAGCATGTTGCGGGTTGCACCAACCCTCGAGTGAGGCGGCTGCACTTGCCTAGGCTAGGCTAGATCTCGTGTGACTCTAGTGCTAGTTATATCTCTTTGTTACTCGAGAAACCCCATATGCCTTATGCACGGTTTCATTTATTTTTTCGTTGTAGTATATGGGAAGGGGAGCCACTCATTACTCGCTTGACCCCGACACCTACTATAACGACCTAGTACGTGAGAAAGAGAGCAATCATGACTCACTTGACACTGACACCTACTAGAAGAGGCCACTGGAATAGATGATGGCCTGGAAGGATGCCTATCGGTGAGCCTGCATGCATTATGAGATGTTGTCTGCAGGCAGGTCGATCCCCGCATGCTGGAGTTAGCAGATGGCGCTCCTTGCTCGAGGTTTAGGGACCTGTAGTTTTCCTCACTCGTGGCTCTCCCTGACAGGGTCAGGTGATTTTTTCAGCATTCGAGTATGTCGTTGCTGACACGACTTATGTGTCGTTGTCTTGACCCGAGGTTTAGGGATTCTTTGTGTTTTCCTCACTCGTGGTAGGTCCCTGACAGATGGTCAAGCTACCCCGAGACATTTGTGTATGTCTCTGTAGACGTAGTATGAGATGTGTCCCGACCCGAGGTCTAGGGATCTTGTGTGGTTCCCTCACTCGTGGTTCTCCCCGATAGGGTTGGGTGACTACATCAGTATTCGTGTTATCCCTCCTAATAAGCTATTAGAGTGGCAAAATAAAAGCGTGGCGGATCCCTGACAGTGGTCAGGCTACCCCGAGACATTTGTGTATGTCTCTATGGATTCAGTTTGGCGAGTCCCTGACATAGGTTAGGCTACCCCGAGACAGTTGTGTATGTCTCTGCTAGTACAACATGGTGGGTCCCTGACAGATGGTCAGGCTACCTTGAAACATTTGTGTATGTCTCTTCGGACACGGTATGGGACATGTCCCGACCCGAGGTTTAGGGAAGTTGTGTGTTTTCCTCACTCGTGGTCCTCCCCTGACAATGGTCAGATGGTTTCTTGGCATTTAGCTGTATCTTGCCTATGGCTTGCACGCCGTCGTTTAACATTGTTTGCTCGTGCCTGGCCTGGGGGCCGGCGCATGTGCGAGGCATTTAGCTTTAGTTATCGTATCTTCTATGTTGTTTCTGTTTGCATGCTTAACCCCATAGTGGGGCTCCTTACTGGGTATATTTCGATATACTCACCCCTTACATTTTCAGGTATTGATCTATTCCGAGGTGGCTAGGTTGGAATCTGCATCGATCATGGACACGGTGTCGTCATTTCCTGTTTTCGCATTGTTTTACTTAGTGTCGAACTTATGTTTACAACTCTGCTAAATTATCTTTTATTTTGAACCATCGGGATCCTGAACCATGTTTTGTATATTTTCGAACTATCAGTACTATTTTCATATTTTTACGAGGTTCCGTTGGAAAATGCATATGGTTATTAAATTGATTTCGAGGATTTTAATATGCATGCACCCGTAACACCCCATTAGATTATTTTATGAAGTCGGGTCGTTACACATTTGATACCACCTCACAATGATTGATTGTTGTTGATTCATCATTCCATATTTGATGATGAAGATCAAATCTTTCCCATTAACATTTCCCGTTCTTGGGATTTTGATTGGCTTTCTTTATTAATTGACATGTTTGTAATTTGTATTGTTGAACATATATATTTTAAAAAAAATTCAACTAGGATCCCGTTATCAAATGTGTAGTTTTAAAACTAAAATATATTTCAAAATAATAATAACATACCAACAGCTCAATTAATTGATTACTTTTGCATAATACTAATTGATAGGGCCTCATTAGTAAGTGCTACAAGATCTCGTACATTGGAACCCATGATTATGGAACCGAATCGATGAGTATGGAACTTTTTTTTTTTTAACTTAGAAAAAAGCTCAGTTATTTTTTTAATTTATTTTTCTTTCTCATCCTCATTGCTCCTCAAACGATACACATTAGGTTTCTTTTGAGACACTAAAATTCGAATGTCGACAGTCACTCGTAAATCAATAAGAAAACTTAATAGAAAAGTAACACATATGTTATGAAAAACGGAGCAACAATTAAATGAAAACTGTAAATGAAACGTGAGAGAATAACACATAATTTGCGTGATTCACTAACGATGTATTAGCTACGTCCATGGGCAGAGGAGATAACCGTTTTATTAATTTAGAGGTAAGAATACAAAATGTCGATCAACTAGGGCTATGGTTTTAAGAGAGTTTATATATTGCATTCCCATAAAACTTTATTACAAAATAAGTTAAAATACATAAAAGCCAATATGCATAAGTATAAACCCAAATACTTACTTTGTCGCTCACTGACCGGGCAACAAAAGCTCTAACTAAGTAATCGTTGGGTATCAAATAGTTCAAAGCGTATCTCAACAAAATGATTTCTGTTAATGAAGAGATTGGATAAGTATAAAATTAAATTAATCTAAAAAAAAGCATAAAATTAAATTTAAGAGAATTTACCATTAGCAAAACATTTTACCTCATGTATTATATTTGCAGCACTATTTCTAAAATAATTCATCTATAGCACATTAATAATTTTTATCCATGATAGAACTCAATTTGGAGTTCTATCACTGATAGAAAACTCAAGCAGTGATAGAAAGAGTCTATGATCGATTGAATTATATCACTAATAGAACTCAACTAGTGATAGAATTCAATTTGAATTTTCTACTATAAATGAATTAGTTTTGATTTTGTGCTATAAATGAAAATATTTTGCATTTTTTTTTATTATACATGCAAAATCCTCTAAATTTAACTGTGAAGCTCTTTATTTGATTGATGGCTTCTAATGAGATTGATGAAGTAGACCGACAAAAAATTTCTATTCAAAAAAACAAGCAATCGATGAAGATACTTGAGTAACAATAACTTAGATTGAAACTTCTCAACGGACTGATTGAATCTATCAATTGAGAACTGTGATTGAATCTATTAGTTGAGAATTGATTGAATCTATCAACTAAGAATTGATTGAATCTATCAACTGAGAATTGATTGAACCTATCAACTAAGAACTGATTGAATCTATCAGTTGAGAACTGTTTGAATCTATCAACTAAGAATTGATTGAATCTGTCAACTGAGAACTGATTGAAGTGTAGACATTTTAGTCATTTTGCTATGACTGCCCCATTTCTATGCTATATATGAAATATCTTTAAAATAAAAGTACTATTGATGGTATTTTTTTTGTTTTTTTTTACCATACATGTAAAATCCTCTAATTTCAATTTGATCTCTGAGTTATCAAACTTAATACTTTTGGTTATTGAAATTTAAATTTTATTTCTTCAAGCTTTTTAGGCTTCAAAATTGATATCTTTTTGTCCTTAAAGATATGAGTGTGATTTCTAATTGGACTCTAAAGTTTGGTTTCTTAACTAGTCCTTAAGTATAAAAACAATAAATGGAAACAAATATTCAACACTTATTTAATACGAAAAATTGCATAAACCACTAAAGTATGGTAGTTTATAACAATTAATCCCTTAACTTTTTAATTTGAGCAATCTCCTCCCATAAAATTTGATAAGTGTTGCGATTAATATTTTTATGCTAATTTTGAATAATTTTCACATGTGTAAGGATATTTATCATATATATTTTTCTCTTTTATTAATAAAAAATATATTTTGTTTTACTCTATTGCTACTTCAAAACCTACCCAAAGGAAAAGAAAACTCCATAACAACAGTTAATTTAGATTTGAAGTGAAATCAAATGATCAACTCCATTGAAGAAAAAAATAAATCTCCATTGAAGAAGCTCCCCACTTCCATGGCAGATACAAGTTTTTCACACTCACCTTTTAACGCTCATTATTTGTTTTTGTTCTCTTCTCTTCATCATCTCGGCCAATGTAAATCTCTCTTCCTTTACTTCAAATTTTACCTTCTAACTTTATATAAAATATTTTCAATTTTTAAATTTATGATGAGTTTCCTTCTTTGCTCTACAGCGCGGATTTTAGATCGAAGACAACTGGCCGAACCACGGAGGAGATTTTCAAAACAGAAGATACGCCAACCGAGAAACCAAAATCAGCCCATCAACAGTTTCTCGTCTCTGTTTGAGGTGGGGGTTTTATGTGGGTGGCGACATATCTATAACTCCAGTCTAAGACGACTCGGTCTATTTCCCGAGCTGGAATGGCTTTCCTGTTATGATTGTTTACACGAATAGAGAAGCATCGCAGCTAAAAGAGATTGAGTAAAACAATAAAAATGAAGAGGAAGAAGAAAAAGAATGACACAGTGATTTTACGCGATCCTACTGCGATCCTGCTCTATTCGTGTAAGAATGACACAGTGATTTTCTTGACAAATATGGATGATTGACTAATTTGTCTATTCGTGGAATGGCTTTCTTGGTCTAGAATTTTACCCCTGATTTTTACCCTAATTTGTTTACACTATATATTTTGAGAATTACACTACATATGAATAATTAGGTTATATTAAAGTATGACTTAAACTTTTTTCTTTCAATTGTTAGTATGCATTTGATTGATAAACATATAGTTATTAGGTATTTGTTTGGAAATGGATTGACATCAAACCAGATAACCAATCGCGCCACCGACCCATTCGGTAGTAGAATACATTTATTTAAGTATTTATAATCGCATGAATAAACACTTATGTCGAGTTATTATTGTACTCTCGCAAATTAATAAGGGAAATCATATAAATTGTCTACTTTCCACAAACTATTTGAGAAAATGTCTAAATCGGAAAATATTATAATGGATGTCTAATTTTTAATTTAGGAGAGGAGGGATAAAACATTTATATCATTTATGCTCTTCCCACTTAATGCATATTTATATGAATTAAAATCAATAATCTACCCCACTATTTTAGGAATAAGTTGCACCCTACCATTTTAGAAATTCCTACAAAATTGAATAAACAAATTTACCCCACCAATTTAGGATGTTGTTTTGCCCCTCACAATTATGCAACCGTTTTTTCTCCACTTTTCGTCTATATTGAATTAGATATCTCTATCTAAACCCTAAAGATTTGGAAACCTCCATCACCGATTGGCAAAACTAATTCCCTGTTTCATTTTTCATCGTTTTTCACATTTTTCATCGACCAATTCCCAAGTGCACATTGAATCCCCATATCACTATATTTGTTCGTACTCCCATCATCTATTCTCGATCTATCTTCTTCTCTGTCAATTTTCAAGGGGTTAGGAAGCTTCCAATTTTTAATTGTGAATGGATGTTACATCGGTTACGGTCGTCTTTAATGGGAGTTGAGATGAGGGAGATATTTATTCAAACTACAGTACCGTCGTGGTTGATATCACATACAACACCTCCTATCCCTATTGATATCATCTATCGAGGAAAAATTGGCATTGGACGAAAATTCAAAAGTCATAAGCATATCATTGTATAAAGGACGGGGCACACAAAGAAAAGTCGAAGATACAGAAGGATGACAGTAACGTCCAATGAATGTACAACGGGTTCGCTGGTGGTATGTATAGTTACTGTTGTCTCTTGGCAGACATCGTCCAAACACGAACGAGATGTACATCCCAGACTTAACGGAGGGACCACTGTGGTGGCAGGTATGTTTTTTATTGTTTTGTCCTTTTCACTACATTTTGGGAAAGCCTAAGGGGCAGATGTACTGACATGGACATGGTATGTACCTGTATTTTCATTTCAGTGGAAGGGAAATGAATTCAAAATTTAATATGTTTTTAGAAAATAATTCAAAATTTAATACCTTTTTTTAAAAAATCCAACGTAATTATTTGTTTCAATTTTTAAATTTTGAAATCAAGATCTTTATTTATTTTTAGTTGAGTTGTTTGTTTAAAAACAAGTATTATCTCTCATGTTAGTTAAAACAAATCAAGATCTTTATTTATTTTTAATTGAGTTGTTTGTTTAAAAACAAATATTATCTCTCATGTTACATAAAACATAATATTATTTGAAATAATTGAAAATAAAAATAGAACCAAACTAATATGGGTATTTTTGACTTTTGCATTTACGCAGTAATTAATTAGATATTTAAAAAAACTAAAAGTAGACATGCATTTTAAATGTTTCTCATATAGACATTTTCTTAAATAGTTTCCTAGATTTAACCATTTACCTAATTTTCCCAATTAATAACATGGTTTGATGGCCAACAAGAGTAGTAGTTCGATGACATCGATGTACATCCAACGACCAAGAGATCATGAGTTCGAATGCCTAACCCTTAAACTGTTGTAATCTCAAAAAAAAAAAAAACATGTTTTGATGCATATGATTTATTAGATTTTGTTTATATATGCAAAAGAAAATTATTTTTTAGAATCGTGATATTTGTGGAAATTTCAAAAGTCCTATGCATGAAAATTAATTTTAAAATTCACTGAAAATTAAAGTTATTTTTATTAACATATTTACTTTTTTATTAAAAAACTATACATATTATAAATATGGTTAAAATTAACATCATTTTGGTCTATGGGTGATAATAATAATCGAAAATTGACAAAATCGAACCCAACCCGATTGATCTATTAGATTGATTCAGATTTTTATAATAATATTGAGCATGTCGATTTTTATTATTGGTTCGATTCGATTTCTATTTGTAAAAATTAATAAAACCGAATCGAACCAATATTAACTGATTTAACTTCATTTTTCATTTTAAATATTAGTCTTACTTTTTATTGGTCATTATTTTTTTGTTTAATTTAATTATGAATGTTGAGAACTTTTTAGAAAAAAAACATTCAAATAGATGTTGGAAGTAAAATAGTAAAAAAGAATAAAATCGTAGGGAAAATGAGTCAAGATTAATCGAGCCAATGTTTTTTACTTTTATTGAACATTGGTTGGGTTCCTCTAATTGCCAAATTAATTGGATCGGATCCATTCTCGGATTGGCCTAATAAATGAGGAAAATCGAACCAATGATTTTGTCTTTTATTGAACAATTGTTCAGGTCTACTTTTTGTCAAATCGATTGAATCAGTTTGGTTCTTGGTTTGGCCTAAAACTGAAGAAAATTAAACCAATATCACCTCTATTTTTATTTGGAGAAAATCGAAAGTTATTGGTTCGATTTGGTTTCTATTTGTAAAAATCAATAAAACCGAACCGAACCAATATTCATTGATTTACTTTCATTTTTCATTTTATATATTAGTTTTACTTTTTATTGATCATTAATTTTCTTTAAAAAATTAATTATAAATGTTGAGACTTTTTTAGGAAAAAAGTATTCGAGGTTGGAAGTAAAATAGTAAAAAAGAATAAAATTGAAAAATGAATCAAGATTTTTGAACCTACACCCTCTCACAAAGACTAGAACTTGAGTCTAGCGCCTTAGACCACTCGGTCATCATAACTGTTACAATAATTATGAAGAAAACTATATTTTATTAAATACATTTTCATATTAAAAGTGATATTTATACTAAATAGTTTAATATGAATGAACTTAAATATCTTCTTTAAATAAATTTAAATATTATAAGGAAGAATTTATTTGTAGACATTTTTTAATAGTTAAGATAATATAAACTATCAATTACAAATATATTAATTTAAATTTTATGGGGTAAATTGTAATTTTGGTCTTTATATTTTGAAAATTTTTTGAGTTTAGTTGAATGCAGATTCGTGGTCTTTGAATTGTTATAGATGAATATCCACAATGCGTAAGTAGACACAATCTATAGTAAGTGATAAGTATAATTTATATCGTTCTTCCTCAGGGACTGCGGTTCTATTATTCAATCGTAGTCTAGAATCATGCGAAAAAATAGACAATTGGGTGTTGTAGTTGAGAAATCTTCGCAATTAAGCAAAGATAGAGTAAAATGCGTAAAACTTTGATTGGAGAGAAAAACTCGGTTAAGGTACTTATGGGATGCGTTAGCAGCACTAGGAAACATGACGCAGTAAGAAATAATCATCATACTTCACTTTTCTAACATCCGCTTCCGCATTAGTTTACACTAACTACAACTTTCGTTGCAAGTTAGTGTTAGAATTTATTCAGCACGTTGCATGCAGCAGTAAAACGTTTATTCCTAAACTCCTTTTAAAAGTACAAGAGGTCTTATACAACCTACCGAACATGCAAATTAGCCTTAGGTTATCTTTTCTTCCGAATTAACAACCTATTAGTTTGTGTGGATGGTCAGTCAACACTTACTATTCAAATTAAACCCTAATTTAACATGCTTTGATTACTTCTCCCATATTCTTCCTAGCACATGTATCAAAACAATCCCATTTTTTCCCAACGTCGTCTTACGTAAATTAGTTCATCGTGCAGTAAAGGAATAAAGCAGTAAATAGAGTAGACGGAATTGTGAAAAAAGACATAGTATTAAGTTGCAAAACTATAGTTCAAAAACGGAGTAACAATGAGATTCTACCAAAGAAAACAATAAATAAAAATTACTGATCGTAAACTGGTAGTAAAAGACTTCGTGTTGCAGCACTTCGTTCCTCAACTTTGCGCACACTCAGCCCCAAAATCTCTGCACAAGCTCTTCTTCTTAATCGTCTCCTTTTATAGCCTTGTTCTAGGGTTTCAAATCGATGACTTGAGGTGAGAACTAGGGTTTTAGCTTAGGCGGTAAGTTTCCTTGTTGTTCGGATCTTCAACGATTCTTTGATGGCTTTTGGAAAGAATCTCGGATATATCGTGGTCTCCCTTTTCATCAATCTGCTTGTGATCTTTGTATTCGCTTCACTTTTCGATTCTTCCCTTTATTCGATTTCTGATGATCCGCACCTTATCGCTCCCCTTCACTATTCGACTCTTCTGAGGACTCGCATCTCATCGCTACTATTTCAATTCAATTCGCTTTGTGGTTCTTCCCATTTGCTTCGCTTCATTACTCCTACAAAAAATTTTAATTAGTGGGTGGCTATTCTTTATAAGAAATTTTCAATAAGAACTATCTTCTTTCCGCTTTATAATTCTAATTATTCGTTTATATCCCTGATGTGTAAGCGTCAGCCTTTTACACCTTTAATTTCCATTTTCTATTCCTTTAAGCTCCAGATTTTCAATAATTATCTAAACAATGATTCAAAAATATACTAATTATAAGCTCAATTTGAGAGTTATCATTAGTCTATATAGCTATTTTCAAAAACTCGAATTTAGTTCTTATGTTTTGAAGAAAGTTAGAATTTAATATCTCTGATTTGATAAAATCTAAAAAATTGTCATTGTCGTTTCTAATCATTAGCGAATAGAGTACATTAAAATTAGTTATTCATGTCTCAATGATGACAGTATAAGTAAAGTGATTGATTGGACAAAAAAATCAATCATTTACGCATGAATAACTAATTTTGACGTCAATAATTCAAAACTATTACGAGAGCTAATCTTTAGATTTTATCAAATCACAGGGACTAAGTTCTAGTTTTTAAAATCGCATGAACTAAATTTACTTTATTCTAACCATAGGGACAAAATTCTACTTTTTTAAATTGTAGGGACTAAATTCTAACTTTCATCAAATTATAAAGATCAAACATATAATTTACTCAATTTTATGACAAAATATTGAAATTAAAAAATAAATTATTTTTTTTTAGTTTAAATATATGAATACAAAAATTCCTACACATGAATGTGGCGCCACTGTGTACCACAAAATTTTATCAAATCATAAGGACTAAGTTCTTTTACACATGAATGTGGCAAATAAATTTTTTTTTAAATACAGTTAGGTGAGGGAATCATAGAAAGGATACTACTCTTTTCAAGGAAAATGATATTTGGGGATGACCAATTTAAATCTGTAACATTTTAGTCAATCATCCATATTTTATGGGAATTGAAGACTTCCGTTATATTTTTGCCAACAACTAAGATTTTTGTCGATGTTTTTTTTTACCGTCGTAAGATGTAGCTTCATTTGTAGTGAATTATACTATTGTTGGCATTATTATATAAAAAAAAATCTCTACCATTCATCTTTCATGGAAATATTTAAAAATAATAATAAATTTTTTTTAAAAAAAAACTAAATCTTGGTTGAACGGTTAAAATTTTTATTTATTACTTAGTGCAATAATAGTAATAATTTATTTTATTTATCGAAAGAGTCAATGTTACGTTGATTTTATTGTTTAATGATAATCTAGTTCAACACAATTCTAAAAATTGATATTTAACTCTTATTTATTTTAGAAAATGGTACCCTAAGTTTTTGGTCTCCTCTCCTAATTTATTCTAAATATATATATATATATATATATATATTAATAGTAATAATAATAATTTATTTAAATAAAATAAAATCTTAGAAAACAAACAGTTTTTTTCTTTTTTCTTTTAGAGATTACAATATACAATATTTAGGGATTCAAAACCATAATTTGGATGTACAACTATGCTGCTGAAGAGCTATTCTGGTTAACTTCAAACAGTTCTATGATCATAATAATCATTTTTCTCCATAATATAATATTTTCCATGTTTTTTTAATAAAAACCTTTTATATATGTAGGAGTTTCTTCATTGGAACATCCTCACTAGAAGAAGGGCTTCCCGTTGAGGAATGTTGCACATTTCGGGGCAGCTTTTCCAAACTAAACGCTAGAACTGGTGCCATTCTATGGCAAACCTTCATGCTACCCGCCAACCACGGAGACATAGAAGAGTATTCTGGAGCCGCCATCTGGGGCAGCAATCCTGCCATCGATCCCGTCAGGAACCTTGTCTACATTGCCACGGGAAACCTCTACATGGCGCCACTTCGCATCCGTGAGTGCCAAGAAAAAGAGAACAACCAAACCGAACCGACACAACCCGACAAATGCATTGAACCCGTGAACCACGTGAATACAATTCTCGCTCTTGATGTTAATTCTGGTGATATTAAATGGCATAAGCAGTTGGGTGGATATGATGTTTGGTTTGGTGCTTGTAACTGGCACTTGGACCCTAGATGTCCCCCTGGCCCTAGCCAGGATGCGGATTTCGGGGAGGCACCAATGATGTTAAGCGTGTTCATTAGTAAAATGAAGCGTGATATCGTCCTTGCAGTTCAGAAAAGCGGATTTGCATGGGCACTCGATTGTGACAATGGGACTCTTGTTTGGTTTAAGGAAAGTTTTGTTGCATAGTCTCTTAATCACAAGTCTATACTTTATACTATAGTTGAGTTATATTAATTTTGTTGACATATTTTCTTGCAGGGGGGGCATGTGGGGTGCAGCCACGGACGAGAAAAGGGTGTACACAAACATAGCCAACAGCCAACACAAGAACTTCACACTCAAACCAACAAACACAACAACAATTGCAGGAGGATGGGTAGTAATGGAAGCTAAAAGCGGCAACATTCTTTGGTCAACTGCCAACCTTAACGACGCAACAGCTCCAGAACCGGTCACGGTGGCCAACGGGGTTGTGTTCGCAGGATCCACGTATCGGGAAGGACCAATCTATGCGATGGATGCAAAGACTGGGAAAATTCTTTGGTCAAATGACACAGGTGCCACAGTTTATAGAGGGATATCAGTGAGCAATGGGTGCATTTATGTTGGAAATGATTACAAAGAACATATTGGATTTGTTAACAAAAACTACACCGGTGGTACCTCCCTCTATGCTTTTTGTGTCTAATCCTTCTATTTCTTTTTCTTTGTTTTGATTAATGTGTTCATTTAACTAACAATTTTTACCTCTATTATGTACGGGAAACTGTTCTTAATTTAAAGAAATCGTTGTGATGATGAGAAATGTTAGAGGGCAAATCTTACTTATGATCTCATTGGTTTTTTATTCAATTTTTATTTTATATTTTATTGCTGACTCTTTAATTATCTTTTAGCAATAAGGGGAAGATGGAAGAAGAAATGTGGGATAAAATTTACCACTTATTTGGGTAGAAAAACTTCAACCCCTCACTTTAACTCCTCAAACCTTTCTTCCAATAATTTTTTTGCAAACAAAATTTTTTAACCACTTTTCAAAATAACTTTTTTTTTTTCCTACAATCTCTCCTCCCAACAACTTTAAACATAATTTTCGTGCCACTCTTGTTCAAACACCCTTATACAAATCCACTTTTTTTAGTATTCAAACAACTTTATCCAAACATGATTGAATCTGCTTTTGTTATGTTTTTTATATTTATAAAAAAAAAATTCCTTTTTTGCTACTCATTTTCTTATCCAAAATACACCCTTTCAATTGCCCAAGAAACGTTTATAATAAATATGTTTTTAACTTTTAGAGCATGAAAAGCCAGGTTTCAGATTCTGTTCTTTTTTTTAATTTCCTTTTACTTCGTCATTACGAAAGCTAATAACAAAATTCAAAAATCAAAAGATAAAGATGAACATACAAATTGTCATTTTTGTCTATAAAATAGGTTGAAAAAAAATGACAGTAAAAACAAACATTCCAAAATATCATGTAATTTACAAAATTACCAAGATCTTCAAACAAAGGGAAAGGGTAAGGGAACAGATGAATTTGAAGGAAAATCTGAAAAGAAGCCTTTGATTTCGTGTATTTTTTTGAGGTGAACCTATTAAAACATCAACAAACTGGAAGAGATATTGGAAGAACATAACAAAATCCACACTCTTTTTTACCTCCTAATTTCTAACAAGACTATGTACTAAAAAAAGATGATTAAAAACAGTGAGAAAAAGGGTAAAGTACCTATTTTATGTACCACAAAGAAAAAAGATAAATAAAGAAGCTTCTTTTGGTTTTTTCTTTTCTCTCTCTTGGGGGAAGTAGAAAGTAAAACAAAGATTCTATGCTGCACAGAAATGGTGACAGTTCATGATAGCATGTTGTATGAAATGAAGAAGATTTGTTTTTGGAGTTCATCAATTCTGTACTATCTTTGGCCCTTTGTACAGTGCTCCAACCGCGGCTAAATCTTCAGGTTGCTCTCTTTCTTCAAGCCAAGCATAGCTTTCCCTTTCCGATTCTGGTACCGAGACCCCCTCGACTGCAGTTTTTAAACAAAAGCATGATGTTAACATTTGCTACATTTATTTGGTCGTAAAACAATACTACAACATTGTTCCAAGGGTACCTGAAAATTTAGCAAATGGAATGTCGAGGTAGTATGAGCAATGCCGACCATCACGATCGGAGTAAGGTGGGCCAAGCACATCTAACACTGCACAAGCGGTCACGGCTGTGAAGCAATGCATATTTCCACCATCTGCAGGGTAAAGAATGGTCGAGTCGCACGGTGCGGTGAAGTCAGTGTCTACCTTGACTTTTGCCAACCGAATACCTGGAGATGTTGACACAAATGATTTTAGATTGGAACCTTACTTGCTTAAAATCCATCACTCTGTTTGGTATAACTGAAAATTAAAAGATCTTCTCTAGATATTGTGTAATATATCCATAAATCTTAAGTAGCTTAAGGATAAAGGCCAGTAGATTAGAGATTCTTTCTAATAAACTCAACTAATCTCATCAATTAAACATAAAAAGTTCCATATAACCTAAACAGCTTGCCCTATGATATGAACATTAGCAAACCCCTGTGGGTAATCCAGTTGATGTTCTTACAACAGATAAAAACCCATGATCCTATCAACATCAATCAGTTTCTATCGATATCGACAGTTAAGTCTGTACTTCCAAACTTTTAAACCTAGGTTAATGCACATTCTTCTTCACAGCATAACTGAGTAAGAGATGGCTGTTATTTGACTTATTTCAGCCAACTGCAGAGTGGGCACACAACAAAATTGTATAGAGACTCACTTCGTGAGGGAGCTGGGTCATTCATCGAGTTGATACTAGTAGATAGCCGTGCACCATTCTCGGCACTGACCACCGCCCAGTCGTATGCCTTAATATGCATCGTCCCAAAAAGAAGCTTGCTGAAGACTGTCATTCCAGGATGGTTGTGAAGTGGAATGACTCCTGAAGGAGGTAAGCAAAATATACCCATCTGCAAACACAAGTACAATTCAAAATGGTCAATACCTACATCAGTTAAAGTAGTTTTCCCCAACTAGAGTGTTTCCTAGTAAATCAGCAGAAAATGCATACAGAGAATTTGTTGTTCTCAAAAAGGTGCAAATACGTTATAGGAGGAGGAGTTCCTTCACTGGCTGTCGTCCGAAAATACGGCATATCCGGCGACAACCCAACATCTACTGGCTTCATTTTATCTATATAAAAGAAGATTCATCAGTAACACACACAAAAGCCAGACACAAGTGAAGAAATGAAAACAACACAGAGTTTCAAGGGTTAGTCTATCCATGTCTCTGTTTACAAAATCCAAAACAGGCAGTTGCCTAGACATTAATGAATTAAGGTTAAAAAAAAAACAATTGGATTTGATTGGTTTCCTCTCAAAAACTTCCCAATGCTCCAAAATTAGCATCAGAACATACAAAATTGAAATGGGATAGCCAACTTATTCTATAACCAAAACCAAACTCCACAGCAATCAGTAAATAAAAACAAAAAAAAAAAAAATCTATTGTCGAAGCCAATCATTATATCCAACTAAAATAACAGAAAGCACCAATTGTAAAAACTCGCAATGCTCTAATACCAATTTGTAAGATCTAGATTCGAATAACAAAAATAATAAACACAAATAACAATCGCACAAGCTATTTGCTTTGGGATTGGAGAGACAATGCACAACAATTTCTCTAAAACACTTTCCTTTATTTCTCAATTAAACTTTCTCTATAACTCTCTACACAACTTTTCCTC
>JBBMKA010050763.1:0-19398 GCA_037833695.1 Sechiopsis laciniata
CTGAATTTTGGAATCAACAAGGCGTAAAGGGCATTCAACTACTGTCTACACTCCTTAGCAAAATGGAGTGGCGAAGCTAATGGACGTAACCTTGTTAGAGAACAAGAGTAATGTTGAGAGTTGCAAGCTTAGAAAAATTATTATGGGCAGAAGCAACCAGTACAGCCTGTAGTGTAGTGAATCGTGCTCCATCAACTGCAATTGAGTTGAAGACATCAGTGTAGATGTGGACTAGAAAGCCTGTTGATTATTCAAACCTCCATATATTCGGAAGTCTAGTGTACACTATGTATAATACCCAAGATGCTACAAAACTGGATACAAAATCTAGAAGATGTTTGTTCTAAGGGTATGCTGATAATGTGAAGGGGTATACCTGTAGGATCCCACTACCCACAAGGTTATCATCAGCAGGTTTCTTGAAGAAGAAATGTGTATGTCCAACCAGAAGGAAAAAAAAGGAACTTGGTTTGCAGGTTGAACGAACCTCTATATAGTCTCATACGGGCGTCGAGATGTTACAAGAGATTTTCCTTCATTATGAGCCTTGAATACAACAAGCTTTATGCAGACCCTTGTGTATTTTTCAAGAGGTTTGGTGAAAAGATTTTGTTATCTTGCTGTTGTATGGTGACGACATGTTGGTAGCAGGCCCCAACAAAAATTGTCTTAAAAAGTTGAAGGCTCAGTTGGCTAGGGAGTTTAAAATGAAGGACTTGGGACCAGCAAAAAAGATTCTAGGGATGCAAATTCACCGAGACAGAAATAATAGAAAGACTTGGCTGTCTCATTTGAAGTAGTTATTGCGACACTTCAACATGGAAGACTGTAAGCCAATTTCTACCCCTCTTTCTATTAGTTTCAAGATATCCTCTAAGATGTGCCCTAGCAGTGAAGCAGAGAGGATGGAGATGTCTTGAGTACCGTATGCATCTGTAGTGGGAAGTTTGATGTTCGCCAGGAGTTGTACTAGACCAAACATTGCACATGCAGTGGGAGTCGTTAGTCAGTACGTGGCTAATGCTGGTGGAGAGTATTAAAAAGATGTTAAAGGGTCCTTAGATACACTAAAGAATCGATAGATGTTGTATTGTGTTGTGGAGGATCAGACTTTATTGTCAAAGGATATACTGACAAGTTCAATTGGTGTCGATCCTTGAATGGCCTAGGAGAAACATAAGTAACATGGAAATGGCAAGGAAGAAATAATGGTGTGGATATTGATTGATCTTCAAGCAAATCTCCAAGTGGGAGAATGTTGAGTAATATTAAAATATGCTAGATCATTCAACTTTATCTTTGATGGCCAAGGAAGGTTCTAGATGATATACATATGTTCTAGATTGATGATGGAATTCTGGAACACCATTTGTCTAAGAATGGTGAAGAGAATTCTAGAACACCATTGATCTAAGATTGGTGAAGAGAATTCTAGAAACACACTTTGTCCAAGATTGTTGAAGAAAGATCTAGATCATATATGACTTTGTCCAAAGTGAAGTTGTGGCAAAATTGAGACCATGTGATTTGCTTGATTACCAAGGCAAGATGTGGCCAATTTATAACCATAGGATTTTACTTGGAGCCCAAGTTCATGAGACTATAAATAGGTGATGTCATTTGTTAGCAAACCATCCCAAAATCTCCCTAGACATCCCACATCTAAGTGAGTGAGGGTGTGAGATAAAAATAGAGAGTGTTTCTCCTTATAAGAGAGTTGTTGTTACTTTGTAAGAGAGAAAGTTTGTAACTTCTATTTTTATAATGAAGTTATTCTATCCTTATCCGTGGTTTTTACCCTAATTTGTTTAGGAGTTTTCCATATAAAATCACTGTGTCATTCTTTCTCTTCATTATTATTGTTATTCTCAATCTCTTTTAACTACGATCCTGCTCTATTCGATGCAAAAAATCATAAATTTTTTTTGCCTACATGTGCAATTATTTTCTCAAAATAGCCTACTGAGCACAAATTCCCTTTAATGTAATATTCGTAACCATGTGAATAACAATTTTTTTGAAATTTCTAAGCAAAGGGGCATGTAAGTCAATCAAAATATAAAATATTTTTAGTAACAAAGAGAAAGAAATAAAGAATGGCGTTGAAAATCTAGTATATAAACCCAGCAATAATCTTCTTCATTTGGGTTGCAAATTAAACTAAACATTCACTATGGCTAAAACTCCTATAGTTTTCTCCATATTTTGCAGTTTTGCTCTGTTGATGATGTTGTCTGTAAAAGCTCAATATCAGTACTTTCAAATGGTCCAACAGTGGCCACCGGCTACATGTAGCGGTTTCGGTGTTCGATGTCGCAATCCGAATCCCCCAAACAGGTTCATAATTCATGGTTTGTGGCCGAGCCGTTACTCAACTGCTCGTCTTGTTTGTAGCGGACTTCCTGCATATGATCCAACACAGGTATCTATCTTCTATTTTTTTTTTTTTTTAATTGGTTATTATTTGATGCGTGATATCACTAGATCCTATCATTTTAGTATCTACCAGCTTCCTTTTTTTTTCTTTTATCTAATTAGTTTCAATTATTACTCTAACCAGCTTTTAACCCTTTCATTTATATATCCGATCTTGTCGTTTCTCTAATTTCTTAAGATTAATGAGCTATTTTTTATTGAGTATACCACACTTTTATAAATAAAATCTAATCACAATTATGGTAATCATTTAGACGTTTGATGGAATTTTTGCTTTTGTTAAATTTACAACTAGTTTCCTTACTTTATATGTATATTTTACTCATGTTTTTAAAAGTCAAATAAAAATATAAAAATTAATAAAAAGTAGCTTTTATAAGAACTTGTTTTTGCATTTGCTTCAAATTCAAATACTTCCTTAAAAAGATAAAATTATTTCTAGAAACTTTGAGTAAAAATATATTTAAATTAAAAAAAAAATCAAATGGTTATGAAATGAGTTTTTAATTTTTAAAAATTAAGTCTATAAATACAATTTTCATATATATATATATATATATATTCTTGTTTTAATTTAATTTAATTTTATTATTTTTTTTTTTTTTTAATGTTTTTAACTATTCAGATTAGCTTTCGTGCACTTCAACTATTGTCAGTAGACATGTTCAGGTGATGGTTTGTATTTTCTTATTTTATTATCATCTTTGTACACGCGTTTCCAAAAATCAAATCATATTTTTAAAACTAAAAATTGTATTTTTAAAAAATCTTTCTATGTTTTTTAAATTTGGCTCACTAGGTACTGTAGAAAGATTGGAAGAAATGAAATTTAATTTTAAAAAATAAATTAAATAATTCTTAAACTCGATCTAAATATACTCATTAATTTGGCTATTATATAATAATCATCAAAAAGTAGTTTCTAAGATTTTGACCGTTCAAAATGTTTTTTTTCTTTTTAGATTGCAACATTAAGGACACAACTAACCACACATTGGCCAAACGTGATAAACGGAAACAACGCATGGTTTTGGGCCCACGAGTGGGAAGACCATGGGACATGCTCAAATCCTCCTTTCAACCAACATGATTACTTCCAAACTGCTCTAAACATTCATACAAATCCCAACTATGACCTCTTGGCCATCTTGAACGCAGCTGGGCTCGGTCCTACTGCCACTACTGTGCGCCAATACCAAGCCATCGAAGGAGCCATCGAGTCCGCCACAGGCATGAAGCCAGGCCTGCGTTGCAACACCAACGCCCGAACCGGAAACAAACAATTGCATGAAATCATTTTGTGCTTCAATCACAACGGTGTCACTCCCGTTAATTGTACCAACTATGCCGGCATCACTTGCCCTTCACAATTCGTGTGGCTCGATCGTCGGCCTTTTAGTTTGGCTTCTTCTGTTGGGGAGTTTAAGGATTTCTTGGTCTATGAGGTCTCTATTGGCAAGTTTTTGTTGGTCTTTGTTCCCCTTTCCATTGCATTTGTGTTTAGGAACAGATTTTATCGAACCCCTAGAGGCATTGGTGCTTCTAGAAAGAAGAAGTAATGGATTTTCATTTGTTATGTTTCGATTTTCTTAGAACAACAATACTTGGCTACATACATTTCGAGGTGCATTTGAACATATCACTATTAAAATGAGACATTTTCTTTTGCTCAACATTTTAAATGGTGGTATGTTAAAAGATACCTACACACTAAGTATTGTTCTTATGAGGATAGTGTGTTGTGAGGAAATAAAAGCCTTTGTTTGTGTCGGTTTGTAATTTCATAAGAATGTGTTTTGTAATGTTTTAATTGAAACTAGTTTCTTATCATGTGGAATCCACGTTTATATATCAAGTTTACATGTTCCAAAACACATAAAAAATCAAGAAGAAAGAACTTCTACTATATAAAAAATTGTTACACTATACATAATTTTCTCTCGTGATCTTAGTTAGAAACCTTTTAAGCTCGATCTCTAGATAAATTTTGTATTCTCTCGTGGAGAGTGGGATAAAAAATGTGAATAGTTAATTGGAGTGAGGAGAGCGAATTATGTGTGATTGTAGCCGTTTTTTCACATAGTAAAAGCTTTTCATGTATGTGTTTTATTTTCTCTTGTTTTGGATTTCTTCTATGTAAATTTTTGTGTTTTCATTTTTTTGTTTTTCTTTAAATTTCTCAATTATATTTTTACTTATTTATGTAGTAATTAGGGAATGTTTTTTCCAACATGAGGGACTACCGCTCACTCACCCTTGAAGATTCTTTGTTCCCTAGAAAGTGCAAACAAATCTAACCTTTTCTTACAAATGAAATTGTGTCTAGGGAAAAAGAATGATAAGCAATCGGGATAGTGTGTTGTATATATAGTTGATGTATATAGAAACATCATGTTAAAAAAAATAACGTAAATGTTTTTTAGTATATAGATAAATTTGATGTGCTATCTTGGTAAGACTATAGATAATATTATAAACGATTTTATCTAAATTGTTCATATGAAGACAGGCGAGTGAAGCTGATAGTGATGCTCGCAAATGGTTAATATGCTTTGTAAGGGAATATTATGTTAAGGACAACAATAACAACATCTTTACTGAAGCAATAATAAAGACAAACGATGACATCAAATACTTGTCATATGAATAAGTTTCGTCTCAAAGAACTTAGGAAATAATGTTTTTTTTTTTTTTTTTTTTTTTTATGAGAGGGTTGTAAAAATTAAATTCGAAAAACAAAACAATAAAATACAAATACTCAAAATACTTTACTTCATTTCTCACTAAAACTCTCCATTTTTGCTCTCACATTTTCTCTCTACAATTCACAATGAAGGAACACTCTTTTTATAGTCTATTACAAACTTGGTCTCCAAGTTCTTTCCATAAATATTTCCCATTAATTGTTAAGTCAAGAATCTATTAATTCCTTAATTAGTCTCCTAAATTGACAACTCATTAATTCCTTAATTGTCTACACACTAATTCCTTAATAAACAATTACATTAAAGTTTATTCTAACAAAATTCCTCCATAAACTTAAATGCTTCTGCCATCTGTCATGCCAATCATCCTCTTGAATTTCTCGAACAATACTTTCGGCAACGGCTTTGTGAAAATATCCGCAATTTGATCTTGACTCTCAACATGCTTTAGTTCCACGCTTCCTTCCTTCACATGATCTCGAATAAAATGAAAACGAACATCAATATGTTTGCTTATTTCATGATTCACTGGATTCTTTGCCAACTCAATTGCTAATCAGTTGTCTACTTGAATCCCTGTCGCACCAAGTTGCTTTAACTCCATCTTGCTCAAGAAATTTCTCACCCATATTGCATGACAAATGCACCAAGAAGCTACAACAATAACATCTTTACTGAAGCAAGATAAAGACCAATGATGGCATCAAATACTTGGTCATATGAATAAGTTTAGTCTCAAAGAACTTAGGAAATAAGGTTTTTATTTTATTTTTTTTTATGAGATGGTTGTAAAACTTAAATTCGAAAAACAAAACAATAAAACAAAAATACTCAAAATACTTTACTTTATTTCTCTCTAAAACTCTCTACTTTTGCTCTTACATTTTCTCTCTACAATTCACAATGAATGAATACTCTATTTATAGCTTATTACAAAATTGGTCTCCAAGTTCTTTCCAAAAAATATTTCCCACTAATTGTTAAATCAAGAATCTACTCATTCCTTAATTAGTCTCCTAAATTGATAACTCATTAATTCCTTAATTGTCTACCCACTAATTCCTTAATTAACAATTACATTAAAGTTTATTCCAACAAAACTCCTCCATAAACTTAAATGCTTCTGTCATCTGCCATCTGCCATGCCAATCATCCTTTTGAATTTCTCGAACAATACTTTCGGCAACGGCTTGTGAAAATATCTGCATGTTGAAAGCGTCACGATCGGTTGTTTCTTTGACAGCCAAGTAAATGCTGTGTTGCCCATAAAGAATTGGTATCCCGAAGTGCTTTTTCGATCGTCTATGTCTCCGCACCAATCGCTGTCGGAGTATCCACTCAACTTGTACTCTTCCGGTTTGGAATAAAACATCCCAAGTGACACTGTTCCTTGGATGTATCGCAAAATTCACTTCAATGCTTTCCAATGCGTATAAACTGTCTCCTTCATGAACCGACTAACCATGCCAACACTCAATGCGATGTCTGGCTTTGTGCATGTGAGATAGCGAAGGCTTCCCACCAAACTTTGATATTTGCTCGCATCGAACTTCAAAAGTTTCATACCTGGTTCCATTGGTATTGCAAATGGATTACAATTTTCCATCTTGAACTTTTTAAAGATCTTTTTCGCATACTGCTCTTACGATAAAAAGATTTCCGTCTCTTCTTGTTTAACCTCCAAACCGAGGAAACACTTCAGCAAGCCCAAGTCTATCATCTTGAACTCTCGCATCATCGTGCTCTTAAACTCTTCTATCATTGCACTACTATAACACATAAAAATCAAATCAACAACATAAAGGGTAACAAATATCGCATTACCTCCATTATGCTTTGTGTAAAGTGTATGCTTGTAAGGTCACTGCTTATATCTGTTCTCCTTGAAAGACGTATCAATGCGAGTATTCCATGCTCGCGGTGCTTGCTTCAACCCGTAAGCGCTTTCTTCAATTTTAGCACACTTTTCTATTTTCCAATTTTCACGTATCTGGGTGGTTGCTCAATATACACTTTTTCTTCAAGCACACCATTCAAGAATGCTGTCTTGACATCCATTTGATAAATCGACCATTTAAATTGTGCCATTTGCTAAATTAACAATCGGATTGTCTCGATTCTCGCAACTGGAGCAAAAACTTCATCATAGTTAATTTCCACTTTCTGCTTGTATCCCTTTGCAACAAGTCTCGCCTTGTATCACTCTATCTTTCCTTGCGCATTCATTTTCTTCTTGAATACACACTTCACACCAATCGTCTAACTTGCATTCGACAATTCTGTCAGCTTTCATGTATCATTGCGCTCAATCTCATTGATCTCCTCATCCATTGCGGTTCACCACTTCTCATCTCGCACTTCTTCCTCAAAGCTAATACTTTCTGCATCTGCTAAAAGATAAATAAGATGCACCTCATTTATCGCATCGTACAATTCTTGCAAACTCCGCATTATGGGTTGTTGCGATTCTTCTTCTTCTTCAGTTATTTCAGACTCTCTTGGCATACTCGTTGATGCAACAGATGGTAATTCGCCGACTTCGATGCTAACTTCCATCGAATTGTTCTAATCCTATTCGCTTTCTTCATTTACTTGCACATTGCGACTCACCATCACCTTCTTGCTTATTGGATCAAGTAACTTATACCCTTTTGTTCTTTCATCATAACCAATAAACACATATTTCTTGCCTTTATCTTCGAGTTTCATTCTTCGCTGATCAGGTACGTGTACATAAGCCACACTACCAAACACTCTAAGATGCGAAACTGTCGGCTTTCGTCCACTCCATGCCTCTTGTAGTATTTTATCATCTAGCTTCGTATGTGGTCATCGATTTTGAACTACACACTACACTACTTCCGCCCAAAATTCCTTTGGCATACTTTTATTTTTCAGCATTTCTCAAACCATATCAAAATGGTTCTATTTTTCCTCTCGACCACACTATTCTGTTGAGGAGTGTATAATGCGGTTAGAAATCGTCTTATGCCTTGCTCCTCGCAATACTTCCAAAATGTCGTCAAAGTATATTCTCCACCTCTGTCAGATGATACAGCTTTGATCTGTCTACCAGTTTCCTTTTTCACCCTCACTTTGAATCTTCTAAACGCCTCGAATGTCTCTGATTTTTCTTTCAAAAAATAAACCCAAGTTTTCCTTGAGAAATCATCAATAAAAGTTATGAAGTACCTTTTACTGCTGAACGATGCAGGTTAATTGGTTTGCATATATCCGTATGAATCATCTCGAGCGGTTGTTTCACTCGATATTCTGCTTTCTTCTGAAACAAGGTTCTTGCATACTTGCTGAGCATGCATTCTTAACAAAAGTTTCCATCATAGTCCATCACTAGTAGCATGTGCACCATATTCTTCTTTGCTAACTCATTTAATCCACCATGATGCAGATGACCAAAACGAAGATGCCACAACGTTGCTATATCTTCTACATTGACTCGTAAACATATTTCTCGCACACTTTTCAAATTTAGTCTATACATGCGATTTCTTCCAATCTCTACTTGAGCTATTAAACGTTGCTATAGAGAGTTCCTTCAATTCACAATGAATGAACTCTCTATTTATAGCCTATTACAAACTTGGTCTCCAAGTTCTTTCCATAAGTATTTCCCACTAATTGCTAAAATAATAAAATCTACTAATTCCTTAATTACTCTCCTAAATTGACAATCCATTAATTCATTAATTGTCTACCCACTAATTCCTAAATTAATTATTCCATATTCCAAAAATACATTTAAAGTTTATTCCAACAGTATTGGCATACTTACAACTATTCAAAATGTTCTTCTTAATAATTTTAGAAATGTAGAACTTTGGTCTAAATACCAACAAGTTCAATACAAGGTACAAAAATAAATGAATATGATGGCTTGTAATATGATATCTTAAAAAATGTTTTGAAATTATTATAGGTGATGTTTTCAGCATTCTCCAAGAGTTGTAGCGATATGGTTAACAAATGGTAAATGGCAATCCCTAAAGAGGGTTGTTGTGAAATAGATGTATTTCCTGATTTGAAAAATATGGCTGCAGATGTGATTTCAAGAACTGCATTTGGTAGTAGCTATGACGAAGGAAAAAAGATCTTCCAACTCTTGAAACAATGGATTATGCTATTGATGACTTATGCAGTAAAAAAAGTTTATTATGTTCCAAAATGGAAGTAAGTTATTAAATATATGGTTTTTTTAAAATTGGGAACTCGGAACCACCCATCTATACATCCGTTGGCTTAATTAGAAACCCAAACGAACAAGAAATTTTATGATTAAGTTCACTTGCAAGTTTCTAACTTCTCATGCTTCTTTTAACAAAGTTGCCTAAGCGACCATGATATTGATGTATATTTTAGGGTAAATTATAAATTTAGCCTATATAATTTAAAGCAAGTTAGAGTTTAGTGATCACAATAATTTTAAAAAATAGATTTAGTCAATAATGTTTAAAAAAAGTTGGAATTTAGTCCTTGTAGTTTGAAAAACTAGAACTTAGTGCTTAGTAATAAAACATAACAAAATAGTTTTTTGTTGTTCATAATTGTTGGGTTTTATCAAATCATAGGGATTAAATTCTAGTTTTTAAAATTATAACAACTAAATTCTGTCTCTCTTCCAACGAAAGTGACTAAATTTTAGTTTTTGAAATTATAGAGACTAAATTTAACCCTTTTTTTTTTTTAACCATACTTATCAAACTTATCATTTTTCCTGTTGGGAATACAAACAAAGTATTGTAGAATCCCACATTGGTTAAATAAGAAGTAGATCTTGGGTTTATAAGGGAAGACAAACATCTTCATTGATATGAGACATTTTGGGAGAAGCCCAAAAAACAAACTCATGAGGGCCTAGGCCCAAAGTGGACAATATCATACCATTATGGAGATCTGGGTAGGTTTGTCGTCCCTTAACAAGTGGTATCAGAGCTGTGCTCCTAACTTAGCCATAAGGGAAGACAAACATCTCCATTGGCATGAGACTTTTTGGGAGAAGCCCAAGAATAGCCATGAGGTCTAAACCCAGAGTGGACAATATCATACCAATGTGTAGATCTGGGTAGGTTTGTCGTCCCTTAACAAGTGGTATCAGAGCTGTGCTCCTGACTTAGCCATAAGGGAAGACAAACATCTCCATTGGCATGAGTCCTTTTGGAGGAAGCCCAAACACAAAGTCATGAGGATCTAGGTCCAAATGAACAATATCATACCAATGTGAAGATCTGGGTAGGTTTGTCGTCCCTTAGCAAGTGGTATCAGAGCTGTGCTCCTGGCTTAGCCATATCGGAAGACTCTCGAGTATGAAACAAATATTTGTGAGCTTCAATATGTGGGGCATGAAATAGTCAAAATGAAAAATTCGTGGTTGAGACGCCTTATGTGTGCTCCGGTGGGAGTACTTTTGAAATAGTTGCCTCGGTGAGGGGTAGCTTCTGTGCGCTCAAACATAAATCAAGTGAATCCGTAGTTGGGCTTTACGGTTTGCTCAAGTATAATTCGGAAGGATTTGTAGTTTGAGTGAAGGTGTGCTCAAGTGTAATTCGGAAATGACTATCAGGGAGGCTCGCATGCAGTACTTTGTTCGAGGGGAGGATTGTTGGGAATACAAACAAAGTGTTGTAGAATTCCACATTGGTTAAATAAATAGTAGATCTTGGGTTTATAAAGTAAGACAAACATCTCCACTAGTATAAGGCCTTTTGGGGGAAGTCAAAAAACAAAGCCATGAAGGCCTAGGCCCAAAATGAACAATATCATACCATTGTGGAGATTTTGGTAGGTTTGTCGTCCCTTAAAATACCCATTAGGAAGAAACTAATTCATTTCTGCAAGTACTTTTTTTGTTAAAAACTATTTTCTTTTGAGTTAACTATTCTATTGCACACGTTTTAGGTATATACCAACCAAGTTTAACAAGAGTATGAGAGAGATCGATGACAGAATTCAAGATCTTATTCGAGGTATTATTGTAAGCAAAAGACAAAATGCTATAAAGAAAGGTGAAGCTCCCAATGATGATCTATTAAGCAACCTTTTAGAATCAAATTCAAATAAAGTTCAAGAACACAAAAACAAGGAAGATGTTGGAATGAATATTGAAGAAGTAATTAGTGAATGCAGACTTTTCTATTTCGCTGGCCAAGAAACCTCGGCTACATTGCTTGCTTGGACAATAGTTTTACTTCGGCGATACATCGAGTGGCAGGATCGAGCACGAGCCGCAGTCCTTGAGGTTTTTGGTCATGATAAGAAATTGGATTTTGATGGTCTAAGTCGAATTAAAATAGTAGTGACCTTTTTCCTCATATTATGGCTTATTGTGTTTAGTTTTAGAAAATTACACTTATTAAAACTACTCCCATAATCATTTTACTTTTGTTTTTTATTTTAATTTAGTCTATAAATACTATTTAAATTTATACATTTTAGTGTTTATTATTCTATTATCTATCTTGTACCTATTTTTTGAAAAATAAGATCATGTTTTCAAAACATAAAAAAGTAAATTTCAAAATTTCTTTTTATTTTCACAATTTAGGTAAGAAATTAAATGTTGTCAAAGGATAGATGCAAAAGGTTATAGCCAGCCAGGGAAACTTGGAAGCAAAACAAATTTAGTTTTTAGAAACCAAAGATTATCTATATAGCCAAAAAAAAAAAAAAAAAAATTGTTTGTTTTTTTCAAAAGGAACATGCTCTACAATCTCCAACAACAACTCTAAAGAACAATGAACTCTTTGGGAAGAAATTATTTCAAAGGCAGTGTCTCGTGTGAGTTTGTAAAATTTAAATATTATGATCTCCCTACTATAGCCACGAACTTTAAAACTTTAAACCACTTACAAAACAATAAACAATTTGGCTAAGAATCAAATAAATTTTTACGACTATTATAGAAAATGAACGAAAAAAAAAAAGTATCTAACTCGAAATCCAAATGGTTTCTTATTCAAATCTTTTCACTAATGTTTCGTAGCTCCAAAGTTTTATATATAGTATGGTTTTTATTTATGTATTTTTATATATGTTGATAACAGATAAGTATGATACTAAACGAGACTCTAAGGATGCAAAGATAGGAATATCAATGATTTTGCAACGATTCTCTTTCCAACTTTCTCCATCTTATACTCAAGCTCCTATTTCAAACATCACTATTCAGCCACAATTTGGAGCTCATCTCATTCTTCGTAGGCTTTAATTAAGAATTATATATCAAGGCTTGCATCAATTTTGGCCTAAATAATAAAACTCCAATTTCAATTTCAAAGTTTCTTCTAGTATTTTCATCATTCACTCACGTACACTATCATTTCATCTCTCTCTATATATAATTATTCCATGTTAGTGAACCAAACATCATTTTTAAAATGCCTGTTCAAATAACATGCACCGAGTGGAAGGAGTATCCTATTATATACAAGAAAATTTAATGACTTAAAAATTGGTATAAAAATGTTTATTCAAAATATTTCAAAATTGTGCATAAATTCACTCCCAATTTGTTAAGAACTTAACTTAAGCGGGTCTTTTTTTTTAGTATATATATTGGGGGAGGGGGACCAACATACCCTACATAAGGTCTCTACTACTCTCAAATAATATGAGAGAAAGTAGGCGGTGGTTGAATTCAAAAAGATCTAAAAAACAAGTCTATTATTGGAAAAACGAGATTTTTAAGAAATATGATGTGATTTGGTAAAAGAATTTGGTTATTTATGATCAAAGAAGTAACTTTTTTATCAGTATAAAAGATAAATAAAATTATTAAAACTAAAAATAAAAAGATAGTTACGTTGAATAATTTACACAATTTTTAATTTTTATTTAATAAAAATAAATAAATTTGCAAAATAAATTTAAAATGAACAATTTTTAAAATAGAAAATGGAAAGAGCCGAGTTTTTACCATTTGATTTTATTTATTTCCAAATCATAAAGAAGATAAAAAGATTGTTTATGAGCCGAACTATAATGGTTTTTCTTTGTTAAATCACAAATTTAGTCCAAAATTTTGAATTTGTTTCTAAATTTGGTCTCAAATTTGCAAAATAACTAAAATCTAGTCTAAGAGATCGACCTATTAAATACACAATTAGACATCTAGACACCTATTTAAAAACTTAACGAAAATCATGAAAAAAACACAAACCCAACAAATGACACGCCATTGAAATTAAATCCAACGTTTAAAACATGGGTGAAAAAACTCCAAAAAAAAAAAAAAACATGGGTTACCACGTTTAAAACATGGGGTAATAAATATAAAATTCCAAGAATAAAGTAAGAAAGACACAAGCAAAAGAGTGGAAAAGTGGTATTTAATATAAATAGAGGACAATTTTAACTTTGCAAAAAATCCAAGAGTGGTAAAAAAAAAAAAGGTTGGAGATTTAGAGAAATGGTGTTGAATTGGATATGGGTTGTGGGTTTGTTTGTTTTCAGTTATTGGGTTTGGAGGACTTTGAATTGGATTTGGATTAAGCCGAAGAGGCTGGAAAAGTGCCTGAGAAAGCAAGGCCTCGCCGGAAATTCTTACCGCCTTTTTTTTGGAGATTCCAAAGACATTGCGGCGGCGATGCGGGAAGCAAAGTCGCAGCCGATGAGCTTCACGCATAATATTGGTTCACGCGCCACCCCTTACTACCAAAACACTATTGACAAATACGGTAACTCTCTGTCCTTTCCCATTTTCGTTTACATATATTTGCTGTTTTAAGTTACGGTTAGAGATGTTCATTTTTCTGATGCTCTAATTCTATGAAAATTCGCCCTTACTAGAGCATCAGAAAAATGTAAACTATTTCACCAATTTAATTGGACATCAAACGACAAGAAACAACATATGATCTGAGGACCACACCATTAAATTAAACTCCAACCTTAAATCCACAAGAAAAGACAAAAAGAAAAAACATGTTCAACTTACAAGCTCATGAAAAGAAAACATGCAATTAGAGCTCATAAAAGTACAAGTAGACATCCCCGAAAGGTGGCACAATTGATCAAACTTATGAACTTTGAAAATATGCTCTCTTTGAAATTTTGAGTTCAAGACCCAATTGTAATATTAGAAAATTTATACATGCGATGCATGTGTAAAAGTTATTATTCATTTATTTTTTTAATTGGAGACTAAAAGAGTGGGTATGTAGAAAAAGTTCTCATAAGAGAGGAAAATGTATTCCTTATATCGTTTTTAATTTATTTTATATATTTTTTATTTTTTAATATAGATACATAAATAAATGAAAATTTTCTAATCAAATACAATAATTAAATGTAAATTAGTAAATATTTAGAATTAAAAGTTACCTATTTGTTTAAAAAGATTAAAATGTAAACTATTTCACCTTTTATCAAAAAAAAAAAAAATGTCAACAAAATCAGTAGCTCATCAGTATGAGTGTACACTTAATGGCGTTCGTTTCGAACACTTATAAATATTTTATTAATGATAAATAATATTATATTAATGAGTATTAATAATACCGTATTTTACGAGATTTATGGTTATGATGCAAATATTTTTAAATTTGACTACATTTCTAATTATTTTCTTACAATAGGTCATTCATTACAATTTCCCTTTAAACTTTGGGTATTATATCGAAACTTTTAAACTCTTTTTCTTTTTTTTTTTTTTTTTTGAGAATAAGAAACTTTTAAACCTTGAACTACCAGAATAAAGCAAAAATATAACGCTTTAAATAAATATTCATGGAAAAAAATCTTGTATTTCATTTTTTATTTTTGAAAAGTAATGTTTATATATTTCCTTGTTTTGTTCCTACCTCTTTAGATATGTTTCAAAATATCCGAATGTAGACTTATAAATAAAACTATATAAATATAACTCTTGCAAAATTTAAAATTAAAAAATATAAACATACCGAAGATAAAAATTTATAAAATACAATATAAACATAAACATATGTTAATATAAATATTTATAGAAATTAAACGAAAATCAAAACACTCGAAATTGTAGAATGAAAAGAAAAAATACACAGAAAATTGTTGTGCCAGATAACCAACCCATAAGACATAATTGAAATTTATTAGAAACAATTCAATAAATAAGTAGAAAAAGTAGTTTCTCTATTTTAGTACAAATTCAGAAACTTTTTTTTTTTTTTTTTTTTTTTTTTTGAGATTACAACAATTGGAGTTAGAGATTCGAACAACCTGATGATCATTAGATGTACAGTGAACTGGCTGAGCTACTGTTCTTGTTAACCAAATTCAAAAACATTTCATTTAAGATTTAGAAACAAAAACAAGAATGATTACCAAATAAATTTATCTCTTAAAAAGGAAAAACAGAAATAAGCTTATTTCTGTTCTTAAGAAACTGGAAATGAAAAAGAAAATGAAAATGTTATCAAACAACCTTAAATATTTCGACCTCAAGGTTGATACATAGTTTTTACGACTACAATAAAGGACAAGTAACTCAAAAAATTAATTTGATGAATCTATAGATTATTAATTGTTGGTGAGGTTTGAATTTAATCAAAGTTATATTTATATATAGGTAAGAATTCATTCACATGGGCTGGGACAACTCCAAGAGTGTATATCACAGAGCCTGAACAAGTGAATACTGTTTTCTCTCTGATAAATGATCTTCGTAAGACAATTTCTTTTTCCATTAAGAGAAAATATGGAGGTGGAATTGTTTCTCTTGAGGGACATAAATGGGCTAAACACAGAAAAATCATCAACCCTGCATTTCATATGGAAAAGTTAAAGGTATTACTTCTTTCATTCATTTCTTTTTTTTCCACTTTAATTGTAATATGTTACACTATGTGGTGTACATGACTGTTTTTTTATAAACATAATATTTAAGAACCACATAGGTAAAAAGCTACTATTACATGGAAATTAAAGTATGTATAGTAATTAAACAAAGCATTTTAGTGCTTGTTGTGTTGTAGTAATTTCTAATATGCCAGTAAATGTTGGAAGTGAGAAATGGCAAATATGTTAGATGGAATAGGAAATTATTTGAGTTAGGATTAAAGGTATGTTTTGATTCAATCTATAATAGCAAATACATTCAAACCAGTTCAATACTAGCTAGGTTAAGAAAAACATATGAATATGATGGCTTTCTAATGACATGTTTAAAAAAGAATGTTTTGATCAAATCTTTTACAGATGATGTTTCCAGCATTCTTCAAGAGCTCTGTCGATTTGGTTAACAAATGGGAAAAGGCGATTCCTGAAGAAGAGAGTTGCGAAATAGATGTGTTTCCGGATTTGCAAAATATGACTGCAGATGTGATTTCTCGAACTGCATTTGGTAGTAGCTATGAAGAAGGACAGAAGATTTTCCAGCTCTTGAAACAATGGGTTGTGTTATTGATGACATATGTAATGAAAGGAGTTAGTCATATTCCTGGCTGGAGGTAACTTTGATATTTTTCTCTTTTAATTATTGGGAGCACGTGCTTCTATACTATCTTGATAGTTGATCCCACTATATATTCAAACTTATCTACTAATTTTAAGAAGATTATTCTCTATTCGGGCTATCGAGAATCATTATGTGCATATATCACATTTTCTCATAAACTTTTTTCATTCTACCTATAACTACTTTAATTTATATTATTTCCATAACTAATTTTCATGCTCCCCTTTTCTTTTTCTTTTTTTATAATTATTCTCTTCCTCCCAAAATACAGTTAATTATTATTCTCTTCACAAAAAATACAATTAATTATTCTTCATAATAATCATTTTCTTACATCTTTCCATAATCATTATCATTCTTCTGGGTCCAACTCACATCTAAGGAATCTTAAAACAAAGAAAACATGTCTTGAAGATTTCAAACCTCTTCCCATCAGGTGTCCTAAAGAGACCGATCATATTTATTTATTTTACTAGGAAGAAACTAATTCTTTTTGTTTTTCTATCTTTTGATAGAAACTATTTTCATTGAGTTAATTATTCCATTGTACACTTTTTAGGTTTGTACCAACCAAGTTAAACAAGAGTCTTGAAGATATTGATGAAAGAATACTAGATTTGGTTTGGGGTATTGTAAGAAAAAGACAAAGTGCAATGAGCAAAGGTGAATCTCCTGAGGATGATTTGTTAGGCACTCTTTTAGAATCAAATTCAAATCAAATTCAAGAACACAAAAACAAGGAAGATGCAAGAATGAGTATGGAAGATGTAATTGCTGAATGTAGGCTTTTCTATTTTGCTGGCCAAGAAACCTCAGCTACATTGCTTACTTGGACAATGATTCTACTTGGTGGATACCCCGAATGGCAAGATCGAGCACGAGCCGAAGTCCTTGAGGTTTTTGGTCATGATAAGAAATTGAATTTTGATGGCCTAAGTCGTCTTAAAATAGTAAGTTACATGATCATTGTCCTTTTTTCCTATCTACTTTTTCTATAGGTTTTCAAAAACCATTAAAATTTTTGCTATCTACTTTATCTTTGATAATCATTTTGTTTTTAGTTTTTTATTTTTTAAATTTAAGCCTATAATTACTTTAGCATATGTTTTTTCTTACTTGTATATCTTTATCTTACGTGTATTTTTTGAAACCAAAAAAATTAGCCTCCAAAAACTTGTTTTTATTTTTTAAATTTGATTGACATTCACATGCTTGTTTAAGAAAAAATTGATACATTGTACAAAAGATGGCACACATTGTAGGAAATTTAAGTAAAAATAAATTTAAATTTCAAAAACCAAAAACAAAAAAACAAATGATTACCAAATGGGCCTTAGTTTTTTGTTTTTTAAATAAATATTGTTTTTATCTATAAATTTCATTGTCCTATATTATCAACCTTTTACTTGTGTTTTTGAAAAGAAAAAATTAGATAGTATTTTGATAATTAAAATATAGTCTAACTTCTGTTTTGTTTTTTCAAATTTGGTTAAGAAATCAAATGCTTTAAAACAAATTAATATAAAGAAATTTAAGAGAGAACAATTTAATTTTGTGAAACCAAATGACTATCTAACCCCACTTTAAAAAAATAATTTTCAAAAACCCATGTTTTTAGATGGGTTTTTTTTTTTTTTTTTTTTATAGATATATTAATAGATATATAGATCGAATCTGCCATAAGCAGACAAAAATAAATAAACACTCCAACATACATATTGAACAAATTAGATTTAACACACCAACATTTACTTTACAACTTTAATGGTGTGTCTTTCTCAAACAAAAAATCATGTTTTGATGTAACTATTGTTGATGTTGTAACAGGTAACGATGATATTAAATGAGGCTCTTAGGCTATACCCTCCAGTTGGTATGATATCTCGAGAGATTCACAAGGAAACAAAGTTAGGAAATCTGACATTACCAGTTGGGGTAACAGTAAGCATTCCAATTGTATGCATCCACCAAGACACTAAAATATGGGGAGAAGATGCGAGTGAGTTCAAACCAGAAAGGTTTTCAGAAGGGATTTCCAAAGCAACAAACAATCAATTGGGTTTCCTTCCTTTTGGATGGGGTCCTCGAATCTGTGTCGGTTTAAACTTTGCGATGATCGAATCGAAGATAGCAATAGCCATGATTTTGCAGCGCTTCTCTTTCCAACTTTCTCCATCTTATACTCATGCTCCTTTCTCAAACATCACTATTCAACCACAACATGGAGCCCATCTCATTCTTCGTAAGCTCTAAGAATTATCAAGCCTAGCTTGTATCAACTTTTATTTGGCTTTGTAATAAAACACCATTCGATGGCTCGAATCTTTAGTATTCTCTTATTTATTACCTGTGTCTACTATTTAGGTAGAATACCGTTTATTTCCTAGTTTCTTTTCTAGACTACAAATTACATATTTTCTACTGAAAGTTTTCAGTACTATGAAAGTATATACATCAGTCACTCACTTTCATTTTAAATACGTTGTTTGTGTGCTTCGTTTTATCTTGGCATTTAACAATGGAAAATATTATTAATAAATTCCAAAAACTCTTGCCAAATGCTAAATTAGGGTAACTCTGTGGCAGTTAAACTTAGCAAGTACTCACCAAAATATCTGGTTTTAGTAGGCAAGGGTTGATGTGATTATGGTTCGGTTCAAGTCTAGAATTGAGAAAAACATAATTCTAAACACGAAACCCTTCACATTCGAAGGGGCTTTACTCATCATAGTTTTTTTCATGGGGTGATAAGGTAATGAAGTTAAAAGTTTACTCACATCCCTTTTTGGTAGGGTTGGTTCCTTAAAAGCT
>JBBMKA010050794.1:0-19389 GCA_037833695.1 Sechiopsis laciniata
GTGTGTCAGATGTTATAAAAATAGAGTTGATTTCAAATATATATATATATATATATATATATATATATTTTTTTTTTTCTGTAAATTAAAATCATTAACATTAAAGACAAATTTTAATTAATATGAATTTTAAAATGAAGTGGTTCACTTGAAGACAAGTGGTTTAAAGGTGGCATCCATTTGCCTTCTTCCCAACATTTCACGGTTTCTTCTACAACTTTAGCCAAGCCATTTGCAATGAATAAAATAAACCAAAAATCAAAATTTAAAACCTCCGAGAAAAAAATAACTTAACCCTTCCACCAAACGTGCCCTAAGCGGTAACGCGATAGTCGGAGACTTGAATTTTGAAGTTGTGTTAATCTTAAGGTCTAAGGTTCGAGATTTACTTATGACATTAATTTGTAGACATCTCGCATGTTTCTATTTCTTAAATGTCTTCCGGTGCTTGGCCTAACAATGTGCCGGGATTAGCTTGGATATAATGGAGTGAACCTCCAACTTCTTGATTTCACAGAAAAAAAAAAAACAAAAAAAAATCCTTTAAGCTACATTGACCCACCAAACAGGAGAGATGCTCAATGTTGTCTTTCTAAAATAGTATTGTTGGGTGTGTTTGTTTATTGGACCACTCCTCATGAACTCCTCGTTTGTTTTCTGTAATAAATAATTATTGTTAACCACTCTTCAACCCCTCTATCAAATTTCACATTAAATTTTATTATACTTCATATCAAATTTATCACTTAATCACTACTAACCTCAATCCCTAAACAAGTAGTTGATTACTCCAATACTATTAACCTCAATCTCCAAACGAGTAGTTAACCACTTCAAACTACTACTAACCACTTCATTTTCTTTCACTCTACTCTTTTCTACCAAAAACAAACACACCGGTTATAGTTTGCATTGATTAACCTCATAAATCATTGCATCATTTTGGTTACCATTTCATGTTATACTGCAAGAAAATGAAAGTTTTATTTTGAAGTCATGTTCTTTGGTTCGATTTTCTCACCATATATTATTTGACTTTTTTTTTTTATTGAGGGTCTATCTAGTTTATGTACACTTTAATATTCTTATAGAGAATCATATGATTAAAATAATTTGTACGAAATTAGTTAAGAAACTTTTTTTTTTTTTTTTTTTTTTGAGAAGTTAGTTAAGAGACTAGTAAAGATTGAACCGAACCTTTATGTATTTTATGAATTACAAAGTTCTTATTTGGCCATTACACATTATTTAAGGCGATTGATTGCATTTTTATTACTAGTATTTTTTTTAATAATGTTTCATAAGAAAAACCCTTATTTGTTTAATTTAATATATATTATTTAACTTAATATATATAATATTATACTAAAAAAAAAAACTAAACTAACCAATCTTGACATGTAAAAACTAATTAAAATTTTTTTTTTTTTTGAGATTACAACAATTTAAGAGCTAGAGATTCACACTAATATAACTAATGTCACAATATAATGGCTCTCGTTTTGTTTCAAATACAATATTACATTTTTTTTTTTTAAGATTACAACAATTTAAGAGTGAAAGATTCGCACTCATATAACTAACATTACAACATAACGCCTCTCGTTTTGTACCAAATACAATATTACACCTTTTTATTTAACAATATTTGAAAATAGCACAATATGTAGCTTTTTATGAATGTTTTTAAATAATGGAATATTGAACCGAAGTCAATGCATTATTCTTACAAACTTAAGCACTTCGAGCATTCACTTCAAGCATGAAGTCACATCCATGAGATTACATGTCATTACTACCTTGATTTTCAATTCAATATTTTTAATAAGTTTCTATTAAATATGAAAGTAATTTTTAAAGAAACAGAGATATTTTTTAAATAATGGAGCATCTTAACTTTTTGAAGTAAAATAGTTGGTTTTTAAATTCTTAAAAGGAGGGGCTTTAACAAAAGCATATATAAAGATCTGGGTTATGGGGAGAAACCAGAGTCTGGAGACAAAGACAAAAGAGACAAACATCCACATGGCTGAGCAATAATTATATTCTTTTTAAAAATCAGATAAAAATAAATAAATAAAAATCAAAGGTCCATCATTTGCTTCATTTCTACACCAAAAACATACAAAAAAGAAAGAAGAAAAAGAAAAAACATTCACCTCCACATTCTTCTCTTCTCCTTCAGTTTTGATTCATCTTTTCCCTTTTTCTTTTTTGTATCTTTCACTTTTGTGAAGAATCCCTTCCTTCCATGCACCAATATTCCTTCTTTCTTCTCAGCAAAAATTTTTTGGTAAGAACAGTCTTTGTCAACCCAAAAAAATCCCAATCCCCACAAGAACCCAACCCATCCTCTTTACAAAAAAAAGTAAAAGGAAACTAAAGCAATTTGGAATTTCTTAAACTTTCCTCTGCATCAATAACCTGTAGTAGAATATGAACTCAAATCAATGAATGAAGGCTTTTTAAACAAAAATTGCAGAAATTTGAATCAAGCTCATGGTTTTGATGCATACCATCATCATGTTTATTCTTCAAACCTCTGATGAAAAGCAAGCAAATGACCACAAATCCCACTCCTGCTGCCCCTCCTAATATCACAGCCACTGTCTTCCCTGTGTTTTGACCTATCCCTAACACCAAATTTAACCTTTCACATCAATATATTTGCAGCACTCAACAACATAAGTTCAGTTAACACTCAAAAAGGAAGAAAAAGAAAATAAAACTCAATGCAATGCAAAGAACAGAAAACAAGTTCAAGGAATGTTTCATTGTCTCTGGTAGCATAGCTGCGTAACTTCAGATTTCAAAGAATAATGAATAACAAAAACCAGTGTCTTGTTTGAGATTAGTGCATTTCAAAGCATGAGTGTATACATACAAACAGTGGAGATTAGCATATTCATACTCAAGATTCACAGCCTCACTAAACCAATGCAGGTTTTGTAACACAAATTTAGACTATGCAAATCTAACCCAGTTGCCAAAATGTCCATAGTTTTGTGTATGTGCTAAACTGTAACTTAAGTTTCAGGGTTTAAACTTTTATACCTGATGGAGACGAAGAATATGATGATGAAGATGACGACGACGACGAAGACGAAGAAGCTGAAGGAGAGGAAGATCTCTTTGGAACTCCATTTGGGTAATAACTATAACTAATAAAGCACTTATGCAAATAAACTTGGCCTGAAATAGAGCTTCCACATTCAACCTGAGCTCTTTGCACAGCATGTTTCACACACTCACCACAATCAGAATCCCCCAAATCTCCCTCACATTGACCCAACACATACAAGGATTGATAATTAGTGGCATAGAATCCATGGCCACTAACCACTCCATTTTCCAACACAGACAATCCTGTATCCCTTCTCTCCTCAAACCCACTTCCAGCAATGTTGGTAGCCCCACAAGTTTTAAACAGCATGTCAAACCCAGAAATCTGAGCAAACCCAGGAAACTCATACAGCAAATAGCAGCCTGAGAGCTGAATCCTAGCGGCTACGGTTCTGCCGCAGAGACTGTCGGCTAATTCAGGGAGTTTGCTTACGCAGTTGTAGCAATCGGAGTTGGAGAGATCGCCTCGGCATTGGAAGAGGCCGGTGATGGCGGCGGCGGCGGCGGTGCCGGAGGTGGTTTTGAAGAACTTGGAGCCTTTGGCGGATTGTGAGACTAAAGAGCCGAACAGGGCGGCTAGGGCTTGTGAATAAACGCCGTTTGGATCTGAGAATCCTTGCTTGGCGCAACCCTTGTAGACCAATGTGGTGAAATCAGTACCAGATTGGACCAAACAAGAGAGGGAAATGAGGAAGAAGATGAAGAAGATGAAGAAGAAGGGTTTGGAGTGAAAACCCATTTGGGGTTTGGTCTTTAATGCCTCAAATGCTGAAACATTGAGAGATTGAGTGGGATTTGAGAGATGGGTTTTGGTTTAGAACAATGAAAAATGGAAGGGTTAGTTCAGTTTTCTCAATCCAAATGCTTAGCTCTCTGGAAAATGTGCAGATGGGAGAGAAGAGAAGAGATTCTTTTTTTTTTTTTTCCTTTTCAGCCCCCAAGAAGAATTATGAAAATGAAACTTGGGGAGAAGAAAAGTGGTGTGGACTTGGAGGGAAATGGGAAATGGGAAATGACAATTTTTTTTTTCATTGAGATGGTGAAACTGTGAAAGTTAAACCATGTGTTTAGCCATTAAAATAATGGAGTTTATGGTTTTGGAAAATGAGAACAAAATGAAAATTTAAAATACAGAATGTTTTGTGTTTGATTTATGGAAGTTTATGGTTTTGGACTGTACAAATAGCAAAAGGAATCTAACTGTGGAAAGACAGAGTGTTTTTGCTTGCCAATTTTGACTACACATTTACTAGTCCACATCCTACTTTCTTGCTTGGTCCTTTTTTAGTCCCAAGATAAAGAATTTAAGTGCTTTTTTTCAGACAAAGTCATTAATGAAGAGAAGAAATATTTATGAAAGGAAAAGAGAGAATTTGGTGGAGGCTATATTGTTTCTCTCTCAATACAATGAAACATTAGAGAACAATATATAGTAAAAGATTAAAATTTAAATCTAAACATAAAAACTCATTGAATTTACATATTAAAGAAACATAAATTACAATAAAAGAAATATAGATTAACGCTAACATTAACTACATTAATACCAACACCAATGTTCTAATACTCTTAACACTAATATATTATATCAAGTGTCACGTACTTTAATTTTAGGCACTAAAGATCCCTTGGGTTTTTTCCAATGTGCATTCACCCAAATATAAGTTTACAATTAAAAAACAAAAAACAAAAAGAAACCTAGAGTTTAATATAGTAATTGCATGAGTGTTCGAGATTAGTGTTAGTTAATGGTTTAGGAAAAAAACCATTTTTAATCAAATGTCTTAGAAAATTTTCATTTTTTTTAATCCAAGCTGAAGATTTCAATTGTATATGTATTTTTTTTTTCTTGCATTCTATTGGTCGAAAATGTTGGAACAGCCAGCTCAGGCCCAGCCCTAGATAGGCCCATATTTAAGTGCGCTGTTGGCCCATCAAATCTTCTCACGTAAAAGATTCGCTTCTTCCGACATTTTGTGTACCATGTCACCATATATCTCCTATATTCCTTAATTTTTCTTTGTTCATTCGGGAGAAAAATAATTATTAGTATTTTATAATAAAAATGTTATTATATTATTTTTTAATTGAGAACAAGTTTATGGAGATTCAATCATCTTTTAATTTAAAAAAAAGAGGTTGAATTTTGAACTTTATAATTGGTGTTGATTCGATGAATGTGTGTTTTTCTCTTTTCTTTTGTGTTTATTTATGCTAAGTAGTGGTAGTCAGTAATCATTTTATCCTCCAATTCAAAATGTCTTGTTACTCACTAATTTATTTTGAATATATTTTAAAGAAAAAGTTATTGGTCTTTAAAAAATTTTAATCTATTTTGAATTTTTTGAAGTTTTATATTTTGTGGACCTACTATATATATAATTTTCAAAACTTAGTATGAGATTTTTAAAAATAGAAGAAAATATATATCTATTGATTGTTTAATATATATATATATATATATATATATATATATATATATATAAACCAAAAGATAAACATTTATAGAACTAGTATTATAAATTTAATTTTAAAAACAAATAATTTTCCAATAATTCTAACGATTCTTCATTCATTTATAAAACATTATTTTGTGATAGAAAATGCATGATGTTGATTCAATTTTTTTTGGTGTGGTTTGACTTGAATATAATATGTTTTTGTTGTTGTTAAATCTGTTATCAGGATTGGAATGAAATAATTAACAAATCGTCGAATGCTATTCAATATCCCGCAATAATATATCATTCTTAATTTATTGAAAAAATGTAAAATTTAGATCCTAGAATGGAATATGCAAAATGTGAAATAAGAAAAAAGTTTCAAAATCAGCGGCAAATTGGAAAATCGTTGACAGAGGATCATCTCGCCACCGTTCTCTTTCCAAAACTTTTAATCCATTTTCATTTCATCCTGCAAACCGATCGCGATCTTTCTTCCACCGTCAGCCTTTGCTTCCATTTTTTCTCTTTGATTTCTTCAACCCAAAGCTCGAACAACAACAACAGATCGAAACATTGATGAAGGTCCAACCAATCTGACCCTGAAATTTCTTCAATTTCTCTTTTTCTGGTTCATCTTCTTCGACCCAAATGTATGCTCTTAAGGACAAAGTCTCCGGCCTCTTCTCCAATTCTAGCCACCCGCCGCCGCCTGCTCCTCCTCCTCATACTCAGGTTCTTGTTTTTTTTTTTTTTTTTTTTGGTTGCTTGTTTGTGCGATTGGAATGTTTTGAATGCTGTTTAGAGATTGTGCGTTTTGTGATTTATGGTTTGGCAGGGGATTGGTTTTGTGGGTATTTGGATTATTTAGATCTTGTGGAGAATTTATGTAGGTATTTGGAATGGAGGGCTGCCACGGAATAGAATGTTTAGGGTATTGTTGTGTACTAATGTGGCTACGGGTCTAAGTACTTATAGGAAACAGGAATTGCTATTTAGGTATTTTTTATCTTGGGTTTCATGTAAGTGTTCTTGATATTTGATTCACATTTTGCTTATATCTTTTAGTACATTTATAGTATTTTGGTTTTTTTTTTTTTTTACCATACAAAATTGCTATTGTTTGGGTGCTTGAAAAGATAATGGGCATGAGGCTGCCAGGAGCAGAAGTTTTGTGTTGTTGTAACTTGCAAGTACATGACTTAAGATTTGTTACTTCAGTTCCCTCCACCCTTCAATGTTGGGCTTTAGAAGACAAAGTGAACATAGCTTAACTTGTATAATGATTGTGTTGATGAATAAGAGTTTTGTGGTTTAAGTCCTTCATTCAACCTCTATTATACTTTAATATTAGACTTTAGAATTGCTTGATAACAAAATCTAGTATATGAGTAGAGGTTCCAATTTCCATGTTTCATCTCCTATTCTTTGACGGATTCATTTGTGAATACTAGTTTGCAATTGGCTAGTGACATGGTTTTAATTATGTAGGCCAGACCGAAATTGAAAGGGAGAAAATCACTTTATTCATATTTATCCTTAGTAATCCCTTCCATACATGGATCTAAATCAACCGGTTCTCAACAAGATGCTAGGGCAATTCAGTCTCCCTCAGTTCGATATTGTGATGCGAACAATGATTTCCAAGAGGAAGGCTCAGATACTTTCTTAGAATGTAGTATTCTATGCAAGGCAGAAGAAATACATAGTGATGAGGGAGAAAACAGGGATTGTGATTCAGCATATGAGAAGGTAGAACTAATTAAACTTGGAGTTGATGATGACCCTGTATTCAGAAGGAGCACTTCTAGTTTAGAAGTATTTGAAGAAGCCATGGAGCGACCCACTCGAATGGACCCCTTACCAGACCTCACAGACGAATCAGCTTTTATCTCTGCAGACTTGTATGAATTCTTGGGATGTTGTCTACCCAACATTGTGAAAGGGTGCAAATGGGTCTTAATGTACAGGTAGTTCTGCTGAAATATTTTAGCTTTCATCTGCAATGAATGAAGTCTTTTGTTTTAGATTTGATTTGTGATCTGATTCATTTCATTTCAAATGAAGGGCAGTACGTTGAAGCATGGTATATCTTTACAAACTCTTATTCGCAATAGCAACAATCTTTCTGGCCCTTGTTTACTGGTATATTGTCACATGACTGTATGAGTTTCACTAATGATAGAACTTTTAAATTCTATAACTATAGTTATTTGATCTAGATTGCTGGAGATACACAAGGTGCTATATTTGGTGGTCTTCTACAATGCCCGTTGAAGCCTACAGCCCGAAGAAAATATCAAGTTGGTAGCTTTTTCTTGTTACTCCATTCCCTTTAAAACGGTAGCACATTTATGAGACTTTGGAACTTTGGAACTTTTAGCAGTTCTTTTAGCTGCTTCATTTTAAGTTATAAAGTTCTTCCTCATTTCAAGTTGATGTTTTATATGTTAATATAAATTATAAAACTTGTATCGTATTTGGCCATAAAAAGAAATGAAATACCAAGTTATACTCAAGAGAATTCTATGGTAAGGATGGATTCTTTTCACATTTGTTTATTGCTCCGGGATATAAGTAAGCTAACCCATAATTTAGAACTCTTATGAACTAAACTAAACAGGCCTGTACTTCTTTGCCCTTTATATTGGAAGTTGGGAACTACAATCTAATTTTTATGGTTTTGTGTATTTGATAGGGAACAAACCAAACATTTGTTTTTACAACAAAATATGGTAACCCAAGGCTCTTTAGAGCAACAGGTAAACATTCTGTTTTTGATTGCCTCTGCTTGCTCTGTGAGGAGTCACAGTCATACTGTTAAATATACCAGTCCTATATTATGTGTTGCATGTGTCTTGTCCGATTTTTGAAAGTTCTACCGTCAATACTAAAATTTGATAAACCATCAGGGATTGACCTAGTGGCTAAAGAGAGCTTTGGGGATCCAAAAAGTTATGAGTCAATCTATGGTGGCGACCTACTTAGGAATAATTTCTTATAGGTTTCTTTGACATCCAAATGTTGTAGGGTTAGGCGGTATGTTACGTGGAAATAATCGAGGTGTGTGAAGGTGGTTCAGACACTCATGGATAAGTCCTTGCTTTATCTATTACAACGAGTTTGTCTTCACTTAAGATATAGTTATAGTCTATTTCTTTTTTAAAGTTTCAAGAAGCTTTCACTTGTAGCTTAAAATCCATTAAAAGATCAAAGTTTTCTCTTGGATGGTTGCTCACGGAAGAATTTGCATCAACTTTGTCCAAAGGATCTTCTCTATGGTATAAGGCCTCAATGGAGCCATGGAGGATTATCTAAAGACGTGTGGAAGGATTTTAATTATATTCTATGGATTTGTCACTTTACTTGAAGATTTAGGACAAATATTTAGCGATCGAGTTAGTTTGGCTTCAACTACATTTTTTACTCTCTGGTTTTTGGCCTTTTCTTTTGTACTTCCATTATTTGTTTATCATTGTAAGGAAAAAAAGTAAAAAAGAAAAAAAAAAAAAAAAAGCAAGACTCCTATTTCTTCCCAGCCAATCACCCTAAAAGAGGCCATAATTCTATTCCGCTGTTATTTAACAGATTTTGTATTTTGCACTAATGCAGGAGCCAACCCCTATTATTATATTTGCTTGAACGATTTACTAGCACTTGGAGGTGGCGGTAGCTTTGCTTTACGTTTGGATGGCGATTTGTGAGTTACTCTGTTTGTTCCTTGGATCTTTTGCCCACCACTCTTGTTATACGCCAAAATTGACTAAATTGCGTCCTTTCATGTAACTAGATTAAGTGGAAGTAGTGGACCATGTGACACATTTGGTAGCCTATGCTTGGCGCACGACCCAGAGTTTGAGCTGAAAAATGTTGAGGTAAAATTTCTTTCTCAAACTTGCTTAGCTTGAATATCAACCAATTGAGTGGATGGTAGATCCATCATTTTAAAATATTGTAAAATATGATATTGTTTTGTTGTATGCCTGTTTTTTCTTATGTGGTTCTCAATGCTTGGTTTCCTAAAAAAAATGATAATAATAAAGTTCTATCATGCGCTTTCTGTGACGCGGTACATCATTCTATTGGTAACATGCTCACCTTTAGTAATGTAAACTATAAAGTGAAAGTGCTTGCTTTTACATGAGCTTTTGTGGTTCTTGCAGTTGTGGGGTTTCACTCATGCGTCAAGATACTTCACCTGAAGACCTGTTATGATTCTTCTCAGAGCTTGTGCTCATATTTAATTATTTGTGGTTATAGTCTTTATTCTTCCTTTCGTTCTTTTAATTATTTTATCGATGATCTAATTAAAAGTTGTCTTTCATTTAAAAGAAGCCTTTACCTTCTTTTTTTTCTCTCTCTTTTTGTGTGTAATAAAATTCATTGCTGCATCAGATTAACAATTATTGCTTATTGTGCTGTTGACCACACTTAATTGGCGATCAGTTGTCACCTGTCAGTTCCATAAGTATACCAGAATATCAAGAAATTGTAAATTTGACTGATTAAATTTGGTGCTTCTTATTATTTTTTTAGCTCGGCTATTCTCACGGGATAGACCCACTTGACCCTACAACTAACATGTATAGCTTCCTCTTAATGAACTTCGGAAGGCATCAATTTCACTCGGTTCTAGTTCTCAACATCAACAATACAGCAATACTGAAATGAAAATCTTCAGAAAGCTTAGGAACTTACTTCACTTGATCAAATTATATAAACTACTTATTAAATTGAAGTGTGATTAAAGTTGATCTCTGTAGAAGAGTACTCATAGGTTTAGTGGGGATTCAATTAGCGAGTTCATAATCCTCAATTTCGAGTGGCAGGGTACTTTGTTTACCTTAGACCTGATTAATTCTCTTGTTTTAATGTAATCTTTTATCAACCTGACTAGCTTTGATATCAAACTACAAAATCTTGGTGATAAACTGATGCACCAATGAAGGAAACCTTTCAGTGAGTTTTCATCCCAGAAGGAGAGGGCTCTTGGAGTTGTTTCAGTGGAGGAATCTCTATCTTGTTCCTAGGAGGAGAAACCTCCTATGAAGGAGAGAATGGAGAGATCCTGTCTTAGAAGGATCGAACTTTTTCGGAGGAAAAAGACATAGGTAAGATTCCTCTAATTTGAGGATTCTTCTTTTTATTTTTTTAGAGGAAATAAAAAAGTTCATTGACGATATGAAAGTGTTACATATTGTCTATCGAAACGACTAGCAATAAGAAGGAATGGTGTGCGTTATCGAGTGCCATCTGGATTTGTAGAATGGTGTTTTAATTTAAGGCTTTGGTTGTTGTACACGGATGCTTAGAGACATGGAACTGGTTCTCTTTCTAATGAGGTTTTGGTTTTAGTTACACTCTAACCTTTGTGGATCCATGTTTATTAGGTTTTTATTACCTTCTTCTGATGCTATCTCTAGATTGTTCATGAAAGATTCTCAGTATGCATGAAAGGCTATGGTTTGAATTCAAACTTTTCACCAAGCTACATTACATGAATTAAAGCATCTATGTGCAGCTTACTGGTTCCAATCACTTGCTAATAGCAGATGGACAGGTAAGAGCTCTCTTTTCTTTGTTCATAGCGAATAGATATCTGCTGTCTTTTATTTATCGATCCTCATGTATGCATACGAATAGAAATCGAGGTCACAAGTGAAAATTAAGCAGAACGACCCCTCTCCAAACTGGAAAAATAGAGGGAAAAATAAAGGAGACAGTTGGATATGACAAGCTTGAAATTATGGAAAAAGTTACTGCAAGTTTTGTCTGAGTATCAGTGAAGAGAGCCAAAAAAGGGCCAAGGGCCAGAAACTTTAAGAGTTGAATATATTCACTTCAAAGTGATTCACACTATACTCGATAAGGTGCCTTTCGAAATGGGATTCTCTGGTTATTTTGAAAGCCTTATCGACTAATTAAGGTCATTCGATATGATTTTTAGATGCCTTGAATAACTTTTGCCTAAAGTACCCGTGTCGATATTTGGAGGGAGAACGACCGAGGGAGGGGGGCATTTGAACAAGAATATTAGAACTTGCTAAACCAAATATTGACATGATAGGGGCATTTCAAAAGTGAAACTGCCTTTGTAGGTGGGTCTGTAATTTGGTTCTAACCTTTGTTTCATTCAAACATTTTACTGTCAAAGTTGCTGCATTATATGGTTTTTATTTATTCTCTCCAGCCAGGGCCTCCCTTTATTTCCCTTTAAAATGACACACTTCCATGTGCTTTTCTGCATTTGCATTCATGAGCATCATCTTTCTCTGAGAATTTGTTATCCCTGGAAACGAAACCGACAAAAGATTTCGGGGGGAAATGAACTTATGATCCAAGAATTTGTTTTCAACAGTACAAAATAATGCATTCCTGCAATTTCTGAGTGCTTGGAATATGTTTCATCTTGAGTAAAGGCAAGAAATGTACGTAAGATCTTTGGATTGGAATAATATCTTTGAACTGCAAAACATCATATGGAGGAATTTGAGTTAGGCAACTGAACCACTTCCAAACATTGCCTTTTCTCTTTTCTCTTTTCTTTATTTATGATTGTTTATTTTGCCTAAATTTAGAAAACTCTGGTTCTTCTTTTGGAAGGGAATTTCTTCACCAAATGTTACAAATGCTTGAAGACCTACTCAATAATAACAGTTTTCGGGCTTGTTTGTCGTTGGTTTTGCTTGGTTTCGAGTTTTTGTGACCTTAATAGGGTTTTGCTTTTCTATTAATGATCATAATCTGATGTAAATACAATTTATGATTAAGGAAAATGTTTCATATACATTATAGGGTTGTACTTGTAATTAAAACTACTTGAAGTTCATGGGCATGGCTTAAAAAATTAACTCAGCCTCCAGGAGATTTGTTATGAGTTATCAAAATGCACCTTTTCAATTTAGTTATAATGAAGTTTAAGGAAAGTAACATGTAATTCATTTTTTAATTGTATCCGGAGTTTATTGACTTATTTGGTTTTTAGTACGAACTAAAACAAACAGTGCAATTACCTTCATAAAAGAGAAAAAAAAAAAAAAAAAAAAAAAAAAGTGCAAAGGGCTTCGTTTGAAAATTGTGTTAACAAACAAGTTTCAAAAATTATTATTTCTTTTTAGAGGGCTTGGATTTTTAAATCATTGGTGATAAAAAAAAAAACATGAGAAGAAGCAATGTTTACAAGTTTTTTTTTTTTTTTTTTTAAAGGTTAAATGGTTATCAAATGAGTACATAGAAAAGTAAACATTCTGATTGAGAGGTACAGGATAACAAAAAAAAAACTTTCTGATTTATATTATAAAAGTGTGGATGTCAATTTTTATTTAAATCCCAATTTCGACTTATTACATTTAGTGATGAGATTTAACCCATTCTCGACCTTATATGATTTGTATTTTGCATATTAAAATTAATTAAATAATATTATATGCAAGAAAGGCCAATTTCAAAAAGGCAGAACGAAAGAAAAGAATAAGTTCCATTAAAATATGGTTTTGAATTTATAGTTTTTTTTTATTATTTTTTTTTTAGTACAAGTTGGGAGAAAGGGATTACAAATATCGACCGTGGAGTCGAAATGGATTAACATCAAACCACGCGCCACCGATCCATTTCGGTTTGAATTTATAGTTTCTTAATTTTATTATTATTCACATTGAAAAAAAGGATAGAAAGTATTATGAATCTCTTTTTAAGGTTACGAAAAATGATAAAAGTACAAAATTATTAAAATTCCTTTTAAAGGTGTCTACTCCTAATAAAGTTGAATTGGAGATGTAAACATGTACTTGGATTTAGTTTTTTAACTTTTAAAATTTAGACTAAATTATATATTTGGTCCCTATGATTCGAAAAAAGTTAGAGTTTTAGTTCATATGATTTTAAAATCTAGAATTTAGTCTTTATGATTTGATAAAACTTGTTTTTTTTTTTTAGAATGAATGATTTGATAAAAACTTAAAATAAAGTGTTTGTGGTTCATAATCACTATCAAATTGAATACGTAAACTCACGATTCATGGATAAATGATATTTTCTTTTGTTCAATCAATTACTTAATTAATAATTTCATCATTGACACATGAATACCTAACTTGCAATTACTTAATTTGTTAACAATTAGGAACAACAAAGTTTTTTTTTTTTTTTTTTAACTTTGATCAAATCATAAGAACTAAATTCTTGTTTTAAAATCCTATAAAACTAAATTTTAGCTTTCTTCAAAGAATGGAGACTAAATTTTAATTTTTGAAATTATGAGAACTAAATTTTTGTTTTGTTTTGTTTTTTTTTTTTAATTATAGGACCAAACTTATGAATTACCCTAAAATTTAATAAAGTTTTATAGGAGAAACAAATGTTGTTTTATGGCTAAATTCCTTTTTCTTTCTTTTTTTTTTTAACGCGTTTTATGGCTAAATTCTTGTTTTGCGTTGAACTCAAGTTTTATTTGATATATGTCACATTTATTCATACATAGATGATATATAAAAAAAATAAATAAATACAAATTTTATCCGGGATTAATGTTAAAGCCGAATAAATACAAAACTTAAGAATAAAATTTGTATATGTTCTCATTCAAATCACATCTTGCAAGGATGGTAAAATTATCTAACACCATGTTGGTCAAATCAAGTCAAGGTTCTCTTTTCACTTAAACCAAACACCAATGATGATTCAATTTGCCAAATAAATTAGCATATTTATTTACATCAATAATTGAAATGACAAGTCACAACATTGCTTAGGTATGTAACCAAAACCCTTTTTCATATCTTGGCTAATCATCTTTTGTTCTATCAACCCAACTCTAGGAAATCAAATCTTATCCTCTACTTTTTAAATAATAGCCAGGTGTCTTCTTCTCATTGGGTGATTTGAGATCTTTCATGTTTTTAAGGTTTTAAAATCAACAACATCATGTGAGAATTTTTCCATATAGAGTAACTTCCTTTTTATATAAAAATAATCCTATCGTGATTAAGTTTCATTTTATGTAATATGAACGATTGAACATAAAGCATGAATAAATTCAACTGAAAATAAGAAGGAACGATTTTATAAAGTTTTATTCAAAATTGATTGAAATTAAAATGAAATCCAATTTCTAATGCATCTTAATTACATCAAGAATATGAATATAAACAAATAGTAAACCAAATGTTTAGAATATGAACATTGTTATGAGCCAAACAACTAAGTTGTGGATTAGAAAATGAAAAGCCAAGTCCTACCTATGTCTCCTCACCTTTTTATTTTTTATAAGTGGGTATGGTTTATTTACTATATCGACCAAAACCATTAAAAACAAGTAAATTTTATCGAACCAACTATTTTTCTCGAAAACAACCTATTTTATTAAGCTTTTATTATATACAAGGACGTTAATACAACTCAATTGAAACATTTACTACCTTAGTTTTAAAATGGTTTGAAACCTTATAAACTTCCTTGGTTTAAAATATAAACAAAAAAATTGAATTATTTTTAAGAATTAATTATATTTCTAAGATTTATAATGGCCCACCGTGACCATCGGGTTGACCTTTTGTCAAATAACAGGCTGACTGTCCGTACGGACAGCCCAGAATTAGAAAATTTTTAAAAAATTTCCCACAAAAAAACTAACTTTGTACCTAAAAATAACCAATTTTTTCTTTTTTTCTCTAGCTTTCTCTATCTAAAAATAATATTATTTAAAAAAGATCTCAACAGAGACAGAACATAAACAAAATTGCCCTTTCCCCTTGTTTTTCTATAAAAAACTCTGTCTTTGTTATTTCTGTTTGACCTCCCATGGGACTTTATTGCCTTTCTCCTTTGAATTTCTTCTCCCATTCCACTCAAACTTCTGCTTAGCTGCATCAAAATCCATTTTTTTTGTTCTTTTTAACATCTCTACTTAGAAAACTATGTTGCAGGACGTTGTCCACTCCGCGTCGGAGCAAATCCTCACCATTGTAATCTTCTTATCCTTTTCGGTCGTTTGTTTACGATGTTCATGAGTGTCTGGTTCAGCTTCGTCGCCTCTTGGTTTGTGTTTGTTTGATATTGGGTTCCCATTTTCATGAATGTTCATGAGGTTTATGACAAACCTCCCAGCTGCCCATTTTAGTAATTAGTTGTTTGTGCTTGAGAAATTGGGTCTGAATGTTTCTTCTTCACCTTTGATTATTGGGGAGCATGTGGCTTCTAAATCTTCTTGTTACATCATTTCTGGGTTGGATTCTTGTTCTATATATCTAAGATAAATGAGATAGAATCATTAGGTGGCAAGCATTTCATATGGAAGTGATTTTAAATTCTGTTTGTTTGTCCAAACTTGGAAAAATTTTCCTCTAATCCAACCAAATTTAGTAATCCAATTGGCTTCTTGATTTTTTCTTTTGCATTTCTACATGTCACATGATGGGCATAAGTGCACATCTCTTTCAACTTTGCACAACAAACATGCAGCATTAGAGACCATTCCTTCCTTTTGAAAAGTTTGATTCATTACATATTGTTTTACCCAAATGCCTTTGACAATTCTGGTTGGTTTAGATTGTTTTGTTTTTGTTGTTAAAATATCATATCTTCAAGGCTTCAACTGCCAATATACACATTTCCTTCTCCTGTTTTCTTTCACTGAGTTGCATATTTGAGAAGAAGAACTTTATGAGCTTCTGTGTGTTTAATATGAAGAATCATGCTTCTTGCTTGATTGAAGGGAGCGTTGATCTCTGCACGATCGTTCCTAAGGACATATCGGTTGTTGAGCCGGAACCGCTCTTGTTTTTGTTTAGTCCCTTTCATTTTTGAAGTGGTTTTTTGTTTGTACCTTTTTTTCTTGTGTTCTCCCCTTTGGTTTTTGTATACATTCATGGTGTTGATGTTGGCTTTTGGTGTTGTTTGTGTTTTCAGGAAGAAATCTCGAGTCCGATCAATGCGCAAATATTTGATTTCTATGATCCCGAGTTTTTCTCCGAGACACTTCAGAACCCCGAGTTCAATTCTTCCTCGAATTGTTGTTATGACCAGAATTCGTCTTATGCTACAAATCTGTCTCATTCCCCAGAAACAGATAACAATGGCAATGACAATGGCAATACCGCTGCTGCTGCTGCTGCGTCGTTTATGCCTGCTAACGATGGATCGGCTGGAACTAACATAACCGCTAACAGTACTAGTAATATGACTGCTATCTTTGATTCCCAAGAAGAGCTTGACAATGACATCTCTGCTTCCATCGACTTCTCTCCATTGGCTTCGTTTTCAGTCCCTCAATATTTCGGCATGCAGTCGGGGGAGTTCGATGTTTCTCAAATGCAGTCTCAAATGTCATTAGTAGATCAGATGATGGAGGGGCTTGTGCAGTGTCCTATGCCTCCAGTTGGAACTCTCCTCGACCACGATCTACAGTCGATTTACGTCGACGATTGCTTGTCTTCCTTGACTTCCTACATGCCACTGAATCCTTCTTCCCCTTCATGCTCGTTTGCCGGAGCAAACATGCCAACTTACCTGCCTCCTGCATCAATGAATCCCGCAGCATCGTCTGTCGAAAGCTGTGGAATGTTCCCTCTCCTCGGCTCGGAACTGCAACTGCAAGACCTCGACTTTCAGGGAGACAACTGTGGACTCTACAGCCAAGACTGTATGCAGGGGACTTTCAATCCAGCAGACCTTCAGGTACTTTCCTAAACTCTACTCAAATCCAAATCGTCTTCGACAACGATGAAACAAGCGATCTGATGTAACGGTTACTCTACATCTTGTTGTATATTATGAAGGTACTCAACAATGAGAACCTACAACTGGGTAGTGGATCAATGAACTGCACTTCTTTAGCATCAGATCTCTCAAGCTTGAAGGACAGTACATTCAAAGTAGGAAAACTCTCCACAGAAGAGAGAAAGGAGAAGATTCATAGATACATGAAGAAAAGAAATGAGAGAAACTTCAGCAAGAAAATCAAGGTCCTTTTTATTTATTCCTTTCACTTTTCCCCCTCCCCTAATCTTTATAATCAAACTCGAGAAATTGCTAACGTCCAAAGCAAAATCGACAGTATGCCTGCCGAAAAACGCTAGCGGATAGCCGACCACGGGTTCGGGGACGGTTTGCAAAGAACGACGAATTGGTTGAGAATCACAGAGCTGCTTGCAGCAACCATGAAGTAGAAGAAGAAGTAAAGCTCCTCTTTGATTCAACTTTTGAAAACTCTTAACCATTTATATGTATTATGTATATAATATGTATTTATATATCAAATTGTTTGGTTTTGCAGGTAGTTGTGAAGGAAGAAGATAGCATGGTTGATTCCTCAGATATCTTTGCTCATATCAGTGGAGTGAACTCCTTCAAATGCAGCTATCCAATCCAATCTTGGATTTGATTTTCTTTTTCTTTGATGTTGGTTATTATAAATAAATAATCATAATAAAGAAGAAAAAAAATATATAGGAAGAAACTACAATTTTGCAGGACCCAAATACAGATATGAAGATATAAGAATAAATATTTGTAATATGTAGTAGAAAGAAATAGTGATGAAGGGTCATAAAATAGAAATAAAGTTTGAGTCAGACCACCTAGCAATCAAACTTTAGCAGTTTTTCAATTTGTAGATATCTCATCAACAAATTAAAAATCCTTACATATTTGTAAATGTTAGGGGTTTTTGCCCTCAAAGTTACTATAATTAATATATGTTCAAATTTAATTATATGGTTGCTTCTTGTTACATTGCTACAAATGTCATGTTCATTTTGCTTATAATGTGACCTTAATCTCTATGAGATTTTCAATCAAAGATTTTTTTTTTTTTTTTGGTTTTTTCAGTAAAAAATCATGTTTGATCCCCTAGACTATCTTGAAAGTTTTAATATGTTGATTGGTAACCATTTATCCCCTATCATTTATTAAGATTGAATTAGATTTCTTATATCGATGTATTTCAAAATATATTTATAAACTACTAAATGTAAATCGCTGAGTAATAAAAACACTATTTATTTTATGAAATCTCTTATGATATAGATTTTTTTCTAAAAACAATTCAACAACATTTAGGATAGTGTTTCGAACTTTAACTTTTTTATTATTAGATCATGCATGATGTCATCGAAACTATATTTCTTTACCTGTTATATTAGGGATTGAATTAGTATAAATCTAAAAATATATATGAATTAAATTATTATAAATAAAGATTATATTTTTATGAAAGTTTGAAATTCAAACATCATGTTATGGTTTAATGGTTAAAAGAGCATTTAAAAAGTAAGAAGTGATTAGGTTCCATTCATACTAAACATCTACTTAGGAATTAATATACTTACACAAATTTATTATTTACCGATTCCAGTAGTTGTAAGTAGAGGTTTAAATGATCAACATTTGAAAATGGTAATATATATTTCATTTATCAAACTATAAGTTGTGTTTGAAAAAATCAGCAACCGATAATAAAATTTGTCTATAGTAGACAATAGACATTATGCTATAACAATTAACCATTGGCACAATTGCAAATCAACTTAGGGTATGTTTGGGGCACCGTTTATCTAAATGGCCGGGTTGGTTATAATAACCCAACCCGTGTTTGCCTCGCCGTTTATTATAAACAGTGATTATCTAAACCTACGTGCCAATTTATCTAAACCTTATATTTTTTTTAAATATTTTTATGAATATTGACTATAAATTTCCCTTAAAATTTTCTAATATATATATGATGTTTTTTTAACAAAATTAACTGGTGTTTGTTTAAAATAATAACTCATGAATTGGTCTTAATTAATAGTATATAATTTTTTATTTTTCTTTTTTATAGTAGTAT
>JBBMKA010050815.1:0-19382 GCA_037833695.1 Sechiopsis laciniata
TGGAGAGACAATGCACACAACAATTTCTCTAAAACACTTTCCTTTATTTCTCAATTAATCTTTCTCTATAACTCTCTTCACAACTTTTCTCTCTTCACTCTCTTTTGCTATTGTCTAACAATCCATTAATTCCTTAATTGTCTACCCACTAATTCCTAAGTTAATTATTCCATATTCCAAAAATACATTTAATTTCATTCCAACAAAGCTCCTCCATAAACTTAAATGCTCCTGTCCTCCGTCATGCCAATCATCTTCTTGAATTTCTCGAACAATACTTTCGACAACGACTTTAAAAATATCTGTAACTTGATCCTTGCTCACTTTAACGCCTTCCAATGCGAATAAACTGACTCTTCCATGAACCGATTAACAATGCTAACACTTAATGCAAGATCTGTTCTCGCAACGGGAGCAAAAACTTCATCATAGCCAATTCCTGACTTCTACTTGTATCCCTTTGCAACAGGCTACGCTTTGTCTCGCTCTATCTTCCCTTGCGCATTCATCTTCTTCTTAAATTTCTACTTCACACCAATCGGCTGACTTGCATTCGGTAATTCTTTCAGTTTCCATGTATCATTACACTCTATCCTATTAATCTCTTCATCCATTGCGGTTTGCCACTTCTTGTCTCGCACTGCTTCCTCAAAGTTAATATCTTCTGCATCTACTAAAAGACAAACAAGATGTACCTCATTTATCGCATCGTACAATTCTTGCAAACTCCTCATTCTAGGTTGTTGCGGTTCTTCTTCTTCTTCAATTGTTCCAGAATCTCTTGGCATACTCTTGATACAACGACTGGTAATTCTTCAACTTCGAAGCTGACTTCTATCGAATTGTTCCTGTCCCATTCGTTTTCTTCATTTACTCGTAAACACTTTTCTCATACACTTCACAAATTCAATTTATACATGCAATTTCTTCCCATCTCTACTCGAGTGATTAAACGCTCTTTCTTGTCTCTTAAATGCAACAACCAGCCTTTCAAAAATACAGAATAACCTTTCTCTGTAAGTTGTCCCAAACTCAAAATATTTGTTTTGAGATCCAGTACATAATAAACATCCTAGATTAACCCTGTCAAGCCATTCTTCTACACAAAAGAAATCGTACTTTTACCTTTTACCTTTACTTTTGACGCCTCGCCAAAAGAAACATGACCCTATTCAATTTTTTGCATCTCTTTGAACAGATGCTCGTGTCCGCACATATGGTTGCTTGCCCCTGAGTCGAGATACCACACAGTTTCATCGTTGTAGCTTCCTTTTTTATGCGCTATCAAAAGTACACCATCATTCACATTGTTTTCTACTCCTAAGTTGCTTGTTTCTTCAGCCCTTTTATCCGCACGACAATCTCTCGCAAAATGCCCTTCTTCACCCCAATTGTAGCATTTGTCGGAATAGCAATCACTTTCATAGTGACCATACTTGTGACACTTGTAGCATTCAATATTTTACTGATTCGATCTACCGCCTCTTCCTAGACCGTGTCCTCTTTTGTGCCAATTCGCTTGACTCGTATGTTCCTTCTCCGCATCATAATTGTCGCTTTGACTACTGTGACCATATCCACGACCCCCACGTCTGCGACCTCTACTCTGAAATTGTTTAGAATAGAGTACCTTTTCATCTTCGATCGACGCCTTGGATTGAAGCGCTTGCTCTAGCGTTTCCTCTTTCTTCTTGTTCTTGCGTTGCTAGTGTGTCTCAAGAGAACCAGTAAGTTTATCAACAGTGAGCGTCGCAAGGTCCTTTGACTCCTCTATTGCGCACACCACATTCTCAAAATTATCCATCAATGATCTCAAAATCTTTTCAGCAACTCGTGCATCCGTTAGCTTTTCGCCATTGCGGTTGAGTTGATTCACCACTGTCTGCACACGTGTGATGTAGTCAGATAAGCTTTCTGACTCCTTCATCTTTATGCTCTCCAACTCGTCGCAAAGAGTCTGGAGATGCATTTGCTTCACTCTGTCGGCTCCTTTGAACACTTTCTCTAAAGTGTCCCACGCTTCTTTTGAAGTAGTTGCACTCGCAATCTTCTCAAAGTCCAGTTTATCCACTGCTCGGAATAGTATATACAATGCCATTTTATCCTTCGATCGCGTCTCTTTCAATGCTTTGGTTTGAGCCACCGTATAACCCGCAGTTTTCTCTGGTTCTACGAAACCTTTTTTGACCACTTCCCATGAATCATGAGATCCAAGTAGCGCTTTCATCTGAATGTTCCAATTCTCGTAATTTGCCTTCGTCAATCGTGGCAACAATAATTGACCCGTTACGTTCACCATCGGCTCTAATACCAATTTGTAAGATTTAGATTCGAAAAACAAAAAAAATAAACAAAAATAACAATCACTCAAGCTTTTCGCTTCGAGATTGAAGAGACAATGCACACAACAATTTCTCTAAAACACTTTCCTTTATTTCTCAATTAATTTTAATTTCTCTTTAACTCTCTACACAACTTTTCTCTCTTCACTCTCTTTTGCTCTACGATTGTCTCTACAATTCACAATGAAGGAACTCTCTATTTATAGTCTATTACAAACTTGGTCTCCAAGTTCGTTCCATAAGTATTTCCCACTAATTGCTAAAACAATAAATCTTTTAATTCCTTAATTATTCTCCTAAATTGACAATCCATTAATTCCATAATTGTCTACCTACTAATTTCTAAATTAATTATTCCATATTCCAAAACTACATTTAAGTTTATTCCAACAATTTCTACTCAAATTTCCTACAATACATTCCATCTTTCCTTAAGATAAACATGGTAAATTTCACAAAAAAAATTATATTATTTACGCATGAATGACCAAGTGAAGAACAATGATAGTTTTCATGTTATATCAAACCATATGGATGTAAATTTTCAATTATAGAGATCAAATTCTAATTTGAGAAGCATATATATATATATATATATATATATATGAGTGATATGAAGAAAACCTTTTCGACGCATCCAATAGTAATGTAATGAGTGTTTTGGTCTTCATAATCAATATGGCATTTAGCTATTTTGAGGGATCTTTTTCTTAAACTCTTAAAGGGCCAACTATTAAGAACTGGCTCCACAAAGTATTGAACAATATCCCATGCAAACTTTTGAAATATTGAACGCTCAAAGCATTTGTCTTCCTGCTAAAAAAACATGAAAAAGTGAATTAATATAAAATTTGATTATATATATATATAATGAACAAAAAATTATATAGTTGTACCTTAGCACAATAATGGCGGGCTGGACTCCATTTGACGTGGTTGTAAGGTTTGGTATAGATTTCTTGTCTTAGTTGAAGAATGAGAGGAGTTAAGGGTCCCACAAAGCGTTTACCATATAAATATGACATTGGAAGGAGTGTCAATCTAGAGTAGCAGAACAAATCTGCAGGTTTCAAGGGTAGTATGTTTCCAAATATCCAATATTCTGGAGGCATCGGATTTGTTCCTTCCCATTCGTAAACACCCAAAATCTACATCAATACATTCGATTATTATTATTATTTTTATTCTACATTGATATAAGATTAATGTTACAATTGATCGAATAGAGCAAGTCACAGTTAATAGATTGAGAAAAATAATAATAAAGAAGAGGAAGAAGAGAATGAATGACACATTGAGATTTAATGTGAAAAATTCCTACAAAAATTAAGGTAAAAACCAAGAGTTTGGATAAAAGAATTTCACTATAAAAATAGGAGTTACAAATTTTCTCTCTTACAAAGAGCAACAAACTCTCTTGCAGGGAAAAACTCTCCTATTTTTATATCACATCCTTACTCACTTAGATATGAGATATCTTGGGAGATTTGAGATGGATTGTCAACAATGGGCATCACCTATTATTTATAGTGTACATAAACTTGAGCTCCAAGCAAATCTTATGGTTATAAATTGGCCACAATCTTGCATTGGTGATCAAGTAAATCACGTAGTTTCAATTTTGCCACAACTTCACTTTGGTCAATGTGCATGGCTAGATCATTCTTCACCAATCTTAGAAAAAGAGATATTCTAGAATTTTCTTTATCAAATCTTGAACATATGTGTATGATCTAGAATCTTCCTTTGCCATCTAGGAGCATATAGTGTATGATTTAGAATTCTCTAATATTATTTAACATTCTCCCACTTGGAGATTTGATTGATAATCAATCAATCTCTACATCATTCTTTTTTCATTGCTAACTCTCCATTTTGATTATGTTCCTGCAAGGCCATTCGACAATTAACACTAATTGAACTTGTCAGCATATCGTTTGACAATAAAGTTTGATCCACCACAACACAATGCAACATCTATCGATTCTTTAATGTGTCTAAGGATCCTTGTAGCAATATTCCAATGCTCTCTACCAAAACTCAGCATATATCGATTAACTATTCCCATTAGATGTGCAATGTCTGGTCTGGTACAACTCATGGGAAACATAAAACTTCCCACTACTGATGCAAACGATTCTCGAAACATCTCCATTCTCACTGCTTCACTGTTAGGGCACATACTTGAGGATAACTTGAAATTAGTATAAATAGGGGTAGAGGTCGACGTATCTTCTATGTTAAAGTGCTACAATACCTTCTTCAAATAAGATAGCCAAGTCTTTCTATTATTTATGTCTCGATGAATTTTTAACTCCGTAATTTTTTTTGTTGGTCCCAAGTCCTTCCTTCCAAACACCTTTGCCAACCAAACCTTCAATTCTTCAAGAAAATCTTTGTTGGGGGTCTGCTATCAACATGTCATTAACATACAACAACATAATACAATATTTTTCACCAAATCTCTTGAAATATTCACGAGGGTTTGCACCAAGTCTATTGTATACAAGGCTCACGATGAAGGAATTAAATCTCTAGTAACATCTCGACGTGTGTATGAGACTTTACAGAGATTTGTTCAACCTGCAAACCAAGTTCCTTTTTCCTTGTACTTTAAAACCTTCTAGTAGGAGCATACATATTTTTTCTCCAAGATCCTTGCTGATTATAACCCTATGGGTAATAGGATCTTACAGGTAATACCCCTTTCACATCATCAACATACCCTGAGAACAAACATATTATGGATTTTGGATCTAGTTTTGTTGTTTCTTGGATATTCTACATCACGTACGCCAGACTTCCAAATATATGGAGGTTTGAATAATCACCAAGATTTCTAGTTTGCATCTACATTGTTGTCTTCAACTCAATTATAGTTGATGGAGCACAAATCACTACACAAAAGGAAGTACTAACTGCTCTGCTTAGAATGATTTATCTAAGCCTACAACTCTAAAAATTACTCTTGTTCTCTCTAAAATGAATCTGTTCACCTGCTCTGTCACTCCATTTTGCTGAGAAGTGTAGCCACCAATGAACTACCTTTCAACGCGTTGTAATACTAGAATTAGACAAACTCATTGCTTGTATATTCGTCTCCATTATTTATTCGTAAACACTTGACCTTCTTTCCTGATTGAATTTCAATTAATGCTTTGAATACTTTGAAGACCAAACACACATCTTCCTTCTTCTTGATGTAATACACATAACACCTTTTGAAATAACCATTTATAAAGGGCACAAAGTACCTTGCTTCTCCTAAGGATGTAACCAATGCTTTCCATACATCATAATGAACCAATTCTAAAATATTCTTACTATTAGAATTTGATGTGTTGAACTTTTATCACTGTTGCTTACTTGTAACACAATGCTCACACAAAGGTACATACACCATAGTGAGCCATAAGAACAGATTTTTCTCTACAAGATCTTTTATTTCTTATCCTGACATGTGTCCAAGTTTCTCGTGCCATATCTTTGGAAACCTTTCACTTGAACTACAAGAGGCAACTGATGCCTCTCCCTTATGAAAAGTCTTTTCCATCAGCATGTACAAGTTTGTATCAACTATTTCTCCCTTCATAAGTACTAACGCTCCTCGAATCACTTCCATGATTCCTTTCTTAACCATAACTTTGTAATCATGGTCCTCAAGTTGACCTAACAAGAGAAAGTTCTTATTCAGGCTTTCTACATGCTGCCTTTGTTGAATTGTACAAATAAGATTATCATGGAATTTCAACTTCATAGTTCTAGTACCGACAATCTTCAAGGCATGATCATTACAACTTAACAAAGATCTTCCTAAGATAGCTTCATAATGATGGAAAAATTCTTGTAGAAATATCTTGTGATAACTAGTTCCTAAATTGATGAACCATACACCAACAAAGTCTTTATGCATCCAATAGTTGTCCTTGCTTCGTACGACAAAACATTATCTTCGTTAGAGGTGTTTACTACATTTTCTCGAGGATTGAAATCTTTCTTGTTTAGATTCCAACAATCTTTCTTCAGATGTCACTTCTTATTGCAATGATAACACTTCACATTCTTCTTACTTCTTGATTTTTCCTTCCTTAATTTTTGCTCCCACTAAAGCCACGTTTCGTCTACTTGTCACCACCAGAGCTTCCGTCTGTTATGAACTTGCCAACTTATCTTATTTGTTATTGTGCCGACATTCCTTTTTCAGGACGATAGTTCTAATATCATCAAAGTTTAGATAGTCAATGAGAATGTCATTTTCAAGTTGATGACTAGTTGATCATACGAATTAAGAAGAATTTGAAGTAGAATTTTAGAACGTTTATTTGACTTTATTTTATTGAGTTGAGAAAATAGAGTATTCAACGTGTTCGTGTGCTTCTTCATTGAATTAGATTCTGCCATCCGAAGAGTATAAAATTTCATTTTAAGGAAAATCTTATTGTGAGTGACTTGGCCTCGTACAATTTTGAGAGAAAATCACAAATTTCTTTTTTAGTTTTCTTGTACCCTATACTTGACAACACTCTATCTACTAGTGCTAGATGAAGATTTGCAATAACATTCACATCCATCTTGTTCCATTTATCATATGTGATGTCCGTCAACCTTTCGCTGATGGATGTAGACAATTATCTTTTCTCAAGATAGCCTTCATCTTCATCTTCCACAATGAGAAATTACTCTTGTTGCACTTCTCTATCTCGAACCTTGCAGCCATAGCTTAAAAAAATGAATTTTTATACGAACTTCGCTAAAATTAATACAAGTCTACATGAATTTTGCCCCTACATACTAAAAACTGAGCTTAAGCGAAATATCCTATAGTTTTCTGTTTAGGATAATTTTTAGAGGTTTGTTGCAACGAAAGATGCATGGATGTGTGAATTTATTAAGTTTTTAAAAGAATTGATACATTCTAGTTTATCTATAGTATTTCTGGGAAACGAAGCAAAATCCACCAAAGTAGAACCTCGCCCAAGCAAAGACAAGTCTATCGAAGCGTCCTAGAAAATATCCCACATCGCCACAACGAATGAAGAATCTAGCGGAAGGGATGAGTTGTAAAAATATCTCAAGTAAGGGACGCATGGCAAATATCTGAACAAAGAATGTTAGAAGTGGAGCAGGCTTTTGGCAAAGCAGAGATCATAGAGCAGCATTTTGCAGACCTTGTCGGCTGACCTATATATAGCGAGCGTCTTCTCCATTTGAAATGTTGGAAAATTTTAGAAGTTTTAATTTCCCCCTAGCTCAGACCAAGTTTCTCTTTTCGAATAGTTTTTAGGCTATTTGAGTAATTTCATCGGAGCCATAGATAGTTTACTTGCTTTCGTAGACAGTTTACTTATTTCCGTAGAAGTTGTTACTGTCTCTTTTGTACCCGAAGATTCATCGTCATCGAAAACTTTCAGAGTCTGTTGTATCAAAAGTTTTCTTTATCTTGCTTTTATCTGTTTTCGCTTTAACATTGTGGAATGTAGTCTTTTCGATTCAATGAACATGGCTTATGTTTCTTTGCTTATATTGTTTTTACTTTGCATTATGTGTAGCTAAATCTGTTTTCGAAAGGTTAAGAGGGAAGTAGAGTGTTTCGTTTGAGCGAAGGGTAGCAAGATGAACTTTTTATGCATGTTGTATGAACTTTATTTACATTCTGTTTGAAAAACCGTTTGTATATCTTTATTTTGCTTTCGAGAGAAAAGGAATAGAGTGAACTTACATGTATAACATTAGGATTGCTAGGCTTTGCTTGCTAATCAAAGAACACTTAGAGATAAGATTCGCCTAATGCTGTTGGTTTACGATAATTGCTGTTTGAGTTTGAGATAATCAAATTAGGAGCTCGAGAGAGCTGGAAACCTGTCAGTTTTTTGCTCCTTGCTAACCTCGTCGCTTTAGCGAATCGCCCGAAAACCCTATACCCTTCTGATGCTTAGTCTCATTCTGTCTATTTTGCAATTTCTCTACATTTAGATTATTTCACAACACTTACACAACCATTGTTCACCATTGGCTCTTACTTGAAACTAAGTGAAAACACACACAAAAATCCCTATGGAGATGACTTGTTACTTACATAAAAACTTGCTATAACAGGACTGAGTATACTTGCGCAACCTAGGGATATCGTACACACGCATAACTTCTTGAGCAAGATTTCGATTAATCGAATCAGAGAAATCCATATCATACATATTTAATTTCTATATTTTATATTACTTTTAATTGCATGGCGTTTGTATTACCATCAACAAATTTTTAGCGCCTTTGCCCGAGATTTTTTATGTTGTTTTCATTTGGAGGGTATTGTAAGAGTAGTACGCTCAAGGTTAAGATAATCTGTCTTGTAGCATTGTAGGGATTTTGTCAAGTGCATGCACAAACAAAGAATTGTAGAACCTTTTGATCCAGAGCCTGTGCGAAACTTACACAGAGGAAGAATAGCGAGATGAAAAAATCGAGCAAGAAGGATGGCTAACGAAAATCAGAACAATATGCTCGCCCAGACATGGTGAGGCAAGGCATGAGCAGCCAGCTACACCCAATTATAGACAAGCAGATCAGTATTTCGCTAACCTTATTTTAATGGTGAATAATAGGGATAGAGTTGTTAGAGCTTACTCTGCACCCGATGTAACGAAGTTATAGCAAGGAATGATACGACCAGACATTCAGGCGCGAGCATTCGAAATTAAGCCAATGATGACTACACTACTCCAACAGAAAGCGCAGTACCATGAATTGGCGAGTGAGAACCCACACAATCATTTGAAGGAGTTCATGGGCATCTATGATTCCTTCATCATTCTGGATGTCACTCTAGAGAATCTACAGTTGAGCTTATTTTTGCATTCGCTACAAGGTAAGGCAAATGAGTGGTTAAACACAGTAGAAAGTTTGGTAGACATCTCGTGGAAAGAACTTGCGAAGCGATTCTTATTAAAATATTTTCCACCAAAGAAGTTGATGAAAATTCGCCATGAGATCATGACATTTGAGCAAGAACCAGGAGAATCTATCACTGAAGCCTGGGATCGCTTCAAAGAGATCTTGCAAAATGTCCGCACAATGGAATTTCTTGCTATCTACAACTAGAATATTTCTACGGAGGCTTAAGCGAAGCGGATCAAATGGTGTTAGATGCTTCAGAAGCTGGAGCATTACTCTCAAAGAAATATAACCAAGCTTTGGAAATAGTACAACGAATAGCTCTAAATACAAGCCAGTGGTAGGACGATGTGCGAAAAAGATATCAAGCCCATAAAAAATATTAAAGGAGGAAGTGACCCATTATTAAGACAACAAGTGTCTGAGATGCGGGATATGTTACAAAACATGCAAAACGCAAACATCAACACTCAACAGTTCGCATAAGTGAATAATTTGCAGCTGTCCAATCTGGATGCATGCGCTTTATGCAGAGACGCTCATGTATATGAGAATTGCCCTTAATTACAGCTTCAGTGTGTTTCGCGCAAATGAATTGCCAAATTACCCATTCTCTAATACCTACAATGCTGGATGGAGAAATCATCTAAATTTCTCATGAAACTGCAATGAAAATGCGGGTAGTTTGAGTAACTAGGGATTTTAGCAGAGGCTCAATGGAAATCTGCAAGGATTTGGTGCACCTATAGGCCAGCAAAATCAAGGCTGAAACTCATTTCAGAATTCACAGAATCATCGAAATAGTATACCTCAACAAAATTTTCAGCAGAGTTCAAGTAGTTTGCTGGAAAGTTAGTTGAAGAAATGTATCGCAAAAAATGAGGTAGCTTCGTAAAGTCAGCAAGCCGTCATTCAAAGCCAACAAGCTGCTATGCAGAATCAATAGGAAACTATATGCAACTTAGAAAACCAAGCGGGGCAACTTGTAGATGAGCTCAAACAAAGACCAGCAGAAAGATTGCCATCCGACACCGAGCCCGCAAGAATAGAAGGCAAGGAACAGGTTAAGGCAATATGGATTAGGTTTATTGATAATAATGTTGAATTAAGAAGCACAGAAGAACCATTGGCTGAAGATTTGATGAGGGATTCGCTGGAGCAAAGTATTGAAGGAGGGGAATACGAAGAAAAGTTTGAAGAAGAAGTTGACAATTAACCTGAGTCTGAACGAGTTGAAGGAGTCGCTGAGGCAACTGAAAAGGCTGAGGAATTAAAACTGCGGATCCCTGTAATACGAGAACAAGCGAAGAACATAGCGAGGTGGTAGAGTTCAAGCCCCCACCTCCATTTCCACAGAGACTGAAAAAGAAAAGAAAAGGATTGGGTTTTGAGAAGTTCATGGATATCCTTAAGAGCATTCAAATAAAAATTTCACTACTAGAAGCACTGCAGCAAATGCCCAATTATGCAAAATTTCTAAAGGAATTTTTGTTGGAGAAAAATAGGAGAGAAAACTGTAAGGTCGTTTCACTAAATAAGGAGTGCAGCGTAATAATCACCAGCAAGCTTCCAACGAAGGAAAAGGACCGAAGAGCATTTATAATCCCAATTTCAATTGGATGATAGTACATAAGCAAACCTTTATGTGAGGTCGGTGCGAGCATCAATCTGATGCCTCTGTCAGTCTACAAGAATTTTGGCATTGGCGAAGCCAAGCCAACGTTAGTAACAATACAACTAGTTGATCCCTCAATGACAAGACCAAAAGGAAAAGTTGATGACATCTTGGTCTGGGTGGATAAATTTATTTACCCTATTGATTTCATAATCCTTGATTATGAAGCGGATAGAGAGGTCCCTATCATCTTGGGGAGACCATTCTTGAAAATAGGACGAACTCTGGTTGATGTCTATGAGGGCACGATTACTTTGCAAATGAATAGAGAGAGGATAAAGTTTAAAATCTCTGACTCAATGAAATACCCTGCTGAAATAGAAGAATGTTCCGCCATAACTACGCTGGAAGATGACTTCAGCAAAGTTTTTACAGAAAATTCGTGCGAGCGAAGTGAAGATGTCAACACTGATTATTTAGGGCTGAGTGAAGACGAGTCAGCAGAGGATGAACTTGAAGTCAGCAAAATTCTGAATGCCGTAATAAATTCGCTAAACTTAGCTGATCGAGCACCGCCAATTAAGATGACAATAGAATAAGCACAAAAATTAGAGCTTAAGCCATTACCAGAGAATTTAAAATACCCTTACTTGGGCGAGGAGGAAGCCCTACCAGTGATTATTTTCGCTAGACTTACATCTGAACAAGAAGCAGCATTGCTGGATTTGCTGAAGCAACACAAACGAACGATTGGCTGGGTATAAGTCCTGCTTTTTTTATGCATAAATTAACCTGAAGATGAAGGGTTTCGCTCTATCGAACATCAGCAAAGACTGAACCCAACGATGAAAGAAGTCGTTAAGAAGGAAATTATTAAATGGCTTGATGTTAGGGTAATCTACCCGATTTTCGAAAGCAAATGGGTTAGTCCTGTACAATGCGTGCCTAAGAAAGAAGGCACGAAAGTTGTGAAAAATGAAATGAACAAGTTGATCCCAATGCACACAGTATCTGACTGGTGTGTGTGCATGGACTACAGGAAATTGAACGCCGCAACAAAGAAATACCACTTTCAGCTTCCATTTATCGATTAGATGCTTGATCGTGTCGCTGGGCAAAAGTACTATGGCTTTCTGGATGGGTATTCCAGATATAATTAAATTACTATAGCTCCAAAGGATGAAGAGAAGACGACTTTCACTTGCCCTTATGGAATTTTTGCTTTCAGGCGAATGCCATTCTGATTTTGTAACGCTTCAACGACCTTTCAGCGGTGCATGTTAGCTATCTTTTTAGATATGATCGAGTGAATTATCGATGTCTTCATGGATGACTTCACCATTTTTGGCTCATCTTTCACTACTTGCCTTTGCAATCTGGGCAAGGTGCTTGAGAGATGTGAGAAAACAAACCTAGTGCTAAACTAGAAAAGTGTCATTTCATGGTGACCGAAGGTATTATGTTGGAACACCAAATATCTAGCGAAGGTAAGGAGGTTGATCGGGCAAAGATTGAGGTTATTGAAAAATTATAATAGCCTGTTAATGCCAAAGGGATCATGAGTTTCCTAGGCCATGCGGGATTTTATCGAAGATTTATCAAGTATTTTTCAAAGATTTCAAAGCCATTATGTGAACTACCGGAGTTAAACAGACCCTTTAAATTCAATTTTGCTTATGTGAATGCGTTCCAGACGCTGAAAACTGCTCTTGTTTCAGCACCTATCATCAAGATGCCTGATTGAGAACAACCCTTTTGCATCATGTGTGGTGCAAGCGATTATTCGGTAGGCACAATGCTAGGTCAGAAGTGTGAAAAATCGATGCATCCATTTTACTATGCCAGTAAGATGATGAACGAGGCACAACAAAACTATACCACTACTAAAAAGGAATTCCTAGCAGTCATCTTCATTAGACAAATTTTGCTCCTACTTGATCGGTATGATGGTAACCATTTATACTGATCATGCAGCAATTCGTTCCTGTTCAAGAAAGCTGATGCGAAGTCGAGACTGCTGCGCTGGATTATAATGTTGCAAGAGTTTGACATCGAGATAATGGATAAGAAGGGATGTGAGAACGTTATGGTAGATAACTTATCTAGAATAGAGAATACTGCAAGTTCGCTTGAGCGACTTGACATCGACGAATCATTCTTCGATGAGTAGTTATTCGCGGCCTATCATGTAGCAGAACCTTGGTTCGCGGATTGATAACTCTTAAATATAGTACATTTTAGGCTATTCTGTTCTGCATTATTCTAAGGTTCAAGTGAAATAATTGGGCTATAATATGTAAATTTCGAATAAAAACTACTAGAAGTTGCATTCATGAATTAGCATCAAAAGCACAGTTTCGCAGTTTTAGCATAAATATTGTATAAACTGTGTTAAATCAATGCGCAATGCAGGAAATACGAAGCTTAAGCATGGAAATAAAAAATCATCACGAACAGTGATAAGCAGCATAAGGAAGTGCTAAACTATAATACAAACACGTTCGAATGGTCACGCCAACAAGGAAACAAATGAATAATCAATCAAACAATTAAGTTGGCGCCAATCAAATAAATCCTGACGGAAATCAAGAGATCCTGCATTAATGAAGATTTTATAGCTCACCTAAGCTTGCTAACCAAGTAATTCATCTCTATAAATAGCAAGAGAGAAGCCAAGGTTCGGTGAGTTGGTCGGTTGACCAAAAGCCTATCTTAAGGAGAGGCTGCCGGTAATGTTCGTGGAAGCCGATGACAAGGGGTCTGCACACTTCACAACTGCACCAATTCCAACTTTTTATTGTTTTTATTAGAAGTAGTCTATAGCTGTGAACATTTAGTAGTAGTAATAAAATTAGCTGATTTTAACTTTCTACTTATGTTTATTGCTATGTTGCATTATAGGAGTTGTTGATGAGGATATATTTGTAGAAGCATGTTAGGAGTGTAGGTTATCAAGTTTTACACTGCTGCATTCTTAATTAATATACATGCGTCGACTAGCTACCCACGTATGTAACCTGCGGCGAGTTTAGAATAAGGAACCGTAGGATGATCCAGTATGCTACGATAGGATTCAGTGAAAGGCTTTTCACCATTCGGAGTGTTAGGGATAACCTTACTACGCTTGCGTCACCCTGAGTTAGTATGGAGATTGCAGCGGAAGTTGGATCTACCATAAATCATTAAGTGTAGAAGTTACTTTTTAGTTTAGGGAAACAAGAAGCCTAATAACTAGTTCCACATTGTTAGCATCTTTTGCAACTGTTTTCTCAACACTACTCATTGCATTCACATTTAATTCTAGTTTGCATTAGTATTCATATTTACTTACTGTTAGCATCAACCACAACCCCTACTTCAAATCCATTCTTTACTTTGTTTGCATGACTCTCAAGATAGAAGTAATAGTTGTAACCCCAATCCCTGTGGAGAACGATAAATATAAATACTTATCACTTGCTGCATACTTAACTGTGTATACTTGCGTATTAATGCGATTCAAGGCATAGAACTTAGTTTCACACTTAGAATTAACCATTTCGGTGGAGCGAAAACAGCAGCAAAGGTGTTCCAATTTGGGTATTATTCATGAAGAAGTGGGATCAATGCCAACGAGTAGGAATTATTGGAAGGCGAGATGGGATGCCTCTTAAGTACATCCTAAAAGTTGAGCTGTTTGATGTTTGAGGAATTGACTTTATGGGACCTTTCCCAAATTCGAATAAGAATTTCTATATCTTGGTCGCTGTCGACTATGTCCCTAAATGGGTAGAGGCTATGGCGTGCGTGAAGAATGACAGAAGACGATCATTAAATTTCTGCAAAAATATGTATTCACACGATTCGAGACTCGGCGAGCCCTGATTAACAACGAAGGTACGCATTTTATTAACAAAATGCTCAAGTCTATTTTGCAAAAATATAACATCTGCCACAAAGTCGCTACAATGCACCATCTCCAAACAAATGGCCAAGCTAAGATTTTAAACTGCAAGATTAAAGCAATCTTGGAGAAGGTGGTGAGCCCAAACCGAAAGAACTATTCGAGCAAGCTCGACGATGCTCTCTGGGCATATAGGATTGCATACAAAACTCCACTTGGAATATTGCCATTGTAACTGGTGTTTGGAAAAGCATGCCACTTGCCACTAGAGTTGGAGCATAAAGCATACTGGGTGGTGAAAGAGCTAAATCTAGACTTGCGAGGAATTTCACCCACGCGAAAGTTGCAATTACTGGTGCTTAAAGAATTTTGCTTGTTCTCGTACTAAAATGCCAAGCTCTATAAGGAGAAGACAAAGAAATGGCATGACGACAGAATTAAGCTGAAAGAGTTTGCAGTTGGCCAACAGGTGCTGCTTTACAACCCCCGCTTCAAACTATTTTCGAGTAATCTAAAATCGTGATGGTCAGCCCCCTTCCAAGTAATCCAGATACGTCCACATGGCGCGATTCTGTTAAAAAATGAATCTGATGAATCAAAATTCTTAGTGAATGGTTACAGGCTAAAGCATTATTACTACGAAGAGCCCGCAAAAGTGAACTTCGCTCCCTTGATTGAGGCCTGAATGGACCGAGCTGACTAAAGAGAATGGTATACATTTTGCTTTCTTAAATTAATTATCCTCTAGGCCAGGTAAGTTTTTATACTTGTACATTTGTTTTCTTTTGATTAGTTGAATCTTGTTAGCTTGTAGTTTACTGTTTTTAAGTTTAGTTGTACCTAGCGAAGAGAGAAAGGGAAATTAGGTGGTTAGTGGAGAGTTTTTGTAATTTTGTTGTCTCTATCTCAAGATTGTTTTGCGAGTGGGATGAGATTTTGATGATGTCACATAGTGACGCACGCTGTTGTCATCAACAGTTATTCCCCTAAGCCAACGGGTGTTTTAATCGCAGGAGCCCTGCTCAACACGTGTCACTGCAAATTATGATCCAACGATCGTGCTTTCGTGACGCGCCGTCTGGCATTCTGCCTCTCTAGAAGTCGATCGTTGCCCTCATTTTAAAACCTATAATAACACACTTTTCTTCTTATATCTCTTTTCATGCACACAAAAAATCTTCAAGTTCTCCAGCTCTCAATTGCGCTAAGCTTCACTATTTTTCATCACCTTTAACCCAAACTTTGAAATGGCCACCCGAACCCCAGTCAACACTAATCTCACCAAGAAAGTGGCCAAATCTGAAGTAGATGCAAGCAAGGTCTGAGCTGCTAAGGACCTTCTGAAGAGGCAGCTTGCTGTTGGAGCAAGTAAGGTAGTAATGGATACTTTAGAGGTGGGAGTCAGCCTAAGATCGCTCTTAATCGAAAAGTGCCGCTGCAACAGTCTGCGGGAGTGAAGCCCTATAGAGCTAAAGAGGCCAAGCTTTTTGTTCGGACATCTAATCCTCAAGTGGCGATAGGTGTAAAGCTAGCAGAGGAAAATATGGTCAAGCCTACCGAAGCCAAAGTAGTAAAGCCCATTGGGGCAAAAATTGTTGAACTCACTAGGGTCCTAGTGGAAAAAGTGGTCGCGCCAGCTGTTTATCCTGCATTGTTGAAGCAGTTGTTAATGGTAGAAGTAGAGTTGGCTGAGAGCAAGAGAAGGGGGCGGAAAGGAAAGAAAGAAGGGAGAGGAGAAAGAGAAAAGAGAAGGAAGAGTCTGCTGCGAGAAGGCAACGAAAGGCAGAGCGAGATGCCAAAAAATTAAAGGTTAGAGAGACTCCTACAGCCTCTGTGGCTGAGAGGAGTATAACTTTGGAAGCGTCAATGGCTTCTGTGGCCTTGGTGAACAAAAAAATGATCGTAGAAAAGTTCCTTAAGGCGAGAGTAAATGAACAAGATGCCAAAAGGAGAGAAAAGATGGTTCAGTTTTTCGATGAACGGGAAGCTGTGGCAGATGACGCACAGTTGGCATCCAGCCAACTTGATGTTGACATTGCAACGCTGGTGACAGCGAGCCTAGGCGTCGAAGAAATGAGACAGAGAAAATAGAAGAAGTCCCAGCGGACAAAGTCGAGAGTCTAGAAGAAATGCAAGACTCTGACATAGGGGCAAACTTGGAGCAAAGAGTTCAAGGGGATGAGGAAGAATTTATAAGTCCTGTTGAAGATTTGATGGAATCAGATCAGTTGAGCGAAGTGAAGGATTCTTTGCCAGTTGGAGATGACGCACAGTTGACATCTGGTCAACTTGTTTCTGATCCAGTCGAAAACGAATTCTTTGAATCAGAGAAGGACAAAGAAGTAGCCCATCGCGAGAGTGAGTAGAGAATGACTGTGACGATGAGCTAGAAAAAAAGTAAAGGAAGGAAAAGTTGCGGCAGTACGATTATACGAAGAAAAAGCGAAAGAATTCGAGCTAGAGTCCTTCATCAGCACGAAGCTAGCGCCATCAAAGAGAATTCAAAAGAGGCCGGTACTAAAAAGAAAAAGGGTTGACGTCCAAGATGAAGAAGCTTGGCTGCCACGAAAACAACTTAATAAGGGCAAGGGAGTGAGAAGCGAAGAAGAAGAAGCTTGCTTGGCGGAAGAGAGGCACACACCATCAACAATAATATCATCGAGTTGTAGTTAAAGCGTTTCTTGTTCGAGCAAGGGTTTGTGTAACGGCCCAGTTTTCCATTCCGGTTCTCCAGATACGTTCAGTTTCTTTTTCTGTAGTTTGGTTGGGCCGTTAGGGCATTTTGGTAATTTTGCTTCCAGGGGTAGTCTCGTAATTTGCCAGGGTTTCGGGGTTGATCTGTTATTTCTCTGAGTTAGGTTTTGTTCGGTTTCAAGTTTTCAGAGTTAGCTTGGTCATTTTGGAAGGTTTGGAGCCTCGGTTGGTTATTTGGGAAATTAGATTAAAAAGACGCTCTTGCCAAGACTCGAACCCAGGACCTAGAGGGGACACGTGTCACAATCCCCTTCTCTCCTTACTTTTACGAGACCTAGAGCCACTTTTTCCCTTTCATTCTCGCGACACTCTTCTCCAACGTAACTCATTCTCTCATTTCTCTCCAAACCGAGCACCCTTCCTCTTCGCCCAAAGCTCCCAGCCGCAACACCCAAGCTCGCCCAGCCTCGCCCGACGCAAGCCCAGCCGCACGCTGCAGCAGCGCACATCCAGACCGTCTTCTTCTGCGAGCCCCTCACGTGGAGCAGCAACCGGATCTCCTCACCCCAGCGTGCACGTCGCCTAGCTCGACCCCCCGCCACGATCGCACTCCCTGCGAATCGCACATCCTTCGCCGCGCGCACACATCCAGCCAACCGCGCGCAACAGCCCAGCGCCCGCAGGCTTTTCAGCTTCGCTCCAGCGTCCGCACGCGATCCAGCTTCGCCACAGCGCCCGCGCACCCTGCCGCGATTGTCCGCATGCCCTCGCCCCAGCGCACAGCCCCCTGTGCATTTCTTCTCTCGCTCTTCGCCACAGCAGCAGCGCCACGCTCCAGCCCGAACACTCCCTAGCCGAGACCCCCCTCGCACGCACTGCCGCACGCCCAGCTCGCCTGCCGAGAGCCAGCCTGCTGAGAGAGTTGCTGCCGAGCCTTAGGGTTTCAGTTAGGGTAAATTCTCTCTCCCGAGCTCGTTGGTTATTTAGTTCGAGCAGCTGTCCGTATAGATTTTAACTAGCTTTTTCCTGTTTATCATTTTGCTAGGTTGTGTGTCTGCAGCTCAATGAGCACTTTATCTCTGTTGTGTTATCTGCTTGTTTTCCAGGTAAGGATTTCCCTCTCGGGGTTGTGTGGACCCTGCGGGACTTCTCTGATTGCTCTCTTGTATGCCTATTCCTATTGCTTGCATGTTAGTGGATAGGAATTCCTTGGCTTGTCTGTTCTGCTAGCATGTTTGTTATTGTATCCACATGTTAGTGCCATGCTAGGGTTGTCCTTCCAGCATGAGTGATTTCTTGTTCTAAAGCTTGTAGTGCTATGCTAGGGTTCTTGTTGTGAAATGTGTTTGTTTGTTAAGAAACAGGGAATGGGTGATTTTAGATAGATTGGTTAGGATGCTATCGGCCTGAGGCTGAGTCAGGACTAACTGTCTGTGAACGGTCCTTGTTTATGATTGAACCAACTGTTTGTGAACTGTCTAGGACTAACTGTCTGTGAACGGTCCTTGTTTATGATTGGACCAACTGTTTGTGAACGGTCCAGGACCAACTGTTTGTGAACGGTCCAGGACCAACTGTCTGTGAACGATCCTTGTTTGTGATTGGACCAACTGTTTATGAACGGTCCAGGACCAACTGTTGTAAACGGTCCCAGGGCCAACTGTTTGTGAACGGTCTTTGGTTATGAGTTGGACCAACTGTTTGTGAACGGTCCCAGGACTAACTGTTCGTGAACGGTCCTTGCCTATGATTGGACCAACTGTTTGGGAACGGACCCATAGGTCGAGGGTAGAGACCCTCGAGAGTAGCTTTAGTCTAGGGTCAGTTGTTGAGCTGACCTCTTGGCCGGAAGTTAGAGACTTCTGAAGACCCAGAGGGTTTTGGACATTGTGTCCCAAAGTTCTGTGCTGGTAACCGTTGCTTGTGTACTTGATTGCTAGATGATGCGTTGTTTCGTACT
>JBBMKA010050826.1:0-14667 GCA_037833695.1 Sechiopsis laciniata
ATATATATATATACATGCATGTTTGTTATGCCAACTAATTTGAAATTAGAGTAAGTTTATAGCCCACCTTTTCTCAACTGAAATTGGGAAGAAAGTTGAATTTTATCAATTTTTAATTTAAACTTGGAGTAAAATTTAAATTCCCTTTAATCTTGACTTCCGAAAAGAACCAGTTTGATAATCATTTTACTTTATTTTTTTTGTTTTTGAAATTTAAGGCTACAACAACTACTTTAACACATATTTTTTCTTATTTATATATCTACATCTTACCTATATTTTTAAAAACTAAACCAAAATTTGAAAGAAAAAAAAATTAATAGTAGTTCCAAAACTTTATTTTTGTTTCTGAAATTTAGTTAACATTCACATATTTTCTTAATGAAATATTGATACATGGTGAAACACATTTTAAAAAATTTAAGTAAAAATAAGCTTAAATTTTACAAATAAAAAAAATCAAATGATTATCGAACTAGACCTAATTGGTTTGAATCTTGAAATTAAACCAACTATGCTTTTCTTGAATTTGAATATTTTGGAGTTTCAAATGAAACTTGAAATTTGCCTACATTTATTTTGATTGGATTAGTTTTGGCTTGGATCTTCAACTTTAAAATTTACCAATATCAACATATGTCCAAAATTTGAATTTGAAGCAGAATCTCAATTACTTTGAACTTCAAACTAGATCAACTTAATCTTCTCTTAACTTGAATTGGGTTTATATAATTTGGAGATTATATCAAACTTGAAATTTGATTAATTTAATTAGCCTACATTTTCTTGCATGTTATAATATTCTACACTTCAAACACAATTTATAATAACTCACTAATAATCTACTGTTTATTATAACTCATCGTTTTTAATAACTATCAGTCCAAGCATAGATTTAAAGGACTATTGCGAGGTATGTGTATGCATTAGTAAACATTCTCCAATTTCATTTATATATGTATGAATACATAAATAATTTGAAAATTAGGGCGTTGTCCACTTATAGACATTCATGTTAAGTATCACACATTGAAAAAAAAAAAAGAAGATCTCACAAACTTTAGATGAGTTACATCACTCATTGTCAATTAGTTTTGAGATGAAACCTCATATTACATAATACTCTATCAAAACTCATGAATCCCAAATGGATATTCAATCCAATAAATAATGAAATTGGAATCCCAAATCAAGATTGATAAACCCAAAAAGATAACATCTTGAGAGAACATATTGAAGGTCTCACATTAGAAAGATAAAAATACCTCTCTTAGTATTTGTAAAAATAGATGAGCTACTCCACTCATAGTTAATTAGTTTTGAAAGGAAACCTCGTGCAATCTAGTTAATAATCTATTTTGTTTAATAGCTGATCCTACTATAAATTTGGGAGCATTGGTGCACGTCCTAATGTATGAACTCTCACTCATGAATTTTGAACTTGAGACTTCTAAAATAACATATCTCTTAGATCCCTTCTCCATTAATGAGGCCGCCCCGAGAGATGGAATACAAGGTATATCAATGCCCAGAGTTTTAAAGTACTAGAGTTTAGAAAGCTTGAGCATAGGAAACACTTGAGTTGGCCTTTAAGGTACAAATTATAAAGTTTAGGTTTAAGAAAATTGTATAAGATATTTTATTATAAAGAAGAAGGGTCAAGGCTATGTTAAAACAAAAAAAAAGTCAAGGCTACTTTTAAGAAACCTGAGTTTTTGTAACAAGTGTGACAAACCCACACAACAATCATCAATGCCATCAGTTTATATATTCCATTGAATATGAACATATGAATATATAAATAAATGTGTTGGAGTAGAACTAAAAATAGTTTGAAATAATGATTATGAGCTAAACTTCGATTTCTCGATTATAAAAAAATGTAATGGAAGTGTAGATACGTGTGAAAGTATAGATACGAGTAAAAGAAAAAGAAATAGAAAAGTAAAGAATGAGAATATTGATGAATGTATAAAAGAGATGAAAAATCATTCCAAGTTTAAATTATAGTAAAAACCAAAGCGCAAAGGTGGATAAAGCTTTGAAGAATATGCAAAGTGAAGGAGCATTATTATAAAAAATAATATTCAGGATTTAGATAGGTTGTGAAAATCTACAAAAACATCATCAAACAACATCTGTAATAGCACCATTTATTTTTTAGAAACAATAACTATTCTGATAAAATAATTATAAATATAGTTAAATTTAAAAATATTTATATAAAAAATCATAAATACAATTTAATATTCATTAATACAATATTATGTATTATTAATACACTATTATTAATATAGTATTGTATATTAATATAGTATTATGCATAATTAATTCTATATTATTATTAATATTTATGATTATGATTGTTAAATTTGTTTAAAAGTGACTATATTAATAATTATTTTTTAAATTTGATCAATTTGGTAAGTTTTTCTTTATTTTTATATTTTTTAAAAGCGCCCTTTTATATAAATTAACAGTTTAAAAAAAAATACATATGTAACCCTATTTAGGTAGAAAACTCAACCTTCCTGACTCAATTAAGTATTGCTACTCAACTATTAAAAAGAATTACAACTTCTATTAAAAATGTTATTATATATATATATATATAATAACATTTTTAGTTTGAATTCGAATTAAACGAGTTAAAAAAATGAAAGAACTAAAAAAAAAAATTCATAAAATTATAATTAAATTCAACTCACAAAAAAATATAACTTAACTCAACCTTTACAATTTGAGTTGGGTGGTCCATTTTGCTTATAATATACATAAGATACTACTATTCTCAAATAAATGAGAGATAAATATCAATTTTTAAATCGAACCCGTGATCATCATATTAAATTTATCCAAACAATAACATTATTAGGCCACTATGTCAGTGCTTATTTTTTCCTGAATTAATCAACCATATTTTGGTAATAAAAAAGCTTTAGTTTGTCATTTTCAATTTCTCATCCGCATCACTCAAAAGCAAAAGGCGTGGCCCTGCGGAAGAAAAGGAGAAAAGAAAAAGTGATCATAAAATTCTCATCTGTAAGAAGATAATATATTCGTTGTTATACGTGGCGTTGGAACTCAAAAAACAAAAAAAAAAAAACAATTTCTCAGTAATTATTATACGAAACGGCAAAATCAAGCAACCTCGCCACTCACTGCTTCTTCTTCTTAACCTTCATCAATCTCCCATTTCCAAATCCGATCTCCGTTTCTTCTCTTCTGCACCACCATGGCTCGATTCACTGTCACCACCAAGCTCACCGCCCCTATCGACGGCCAGAAGCCCGGTACCTCCGGCCTCCGCAAGAAGGTTCATTCGCATTTTGATCTGTTGTTTTTCTCGATCGCCCTCCGGATCTGGCTCTGATTCGATTGATTTCGCTTTCTAATTGCATTGTTTTGATCTGTTTGGATCGGCTTGCTTTGTTGTTCGTACTGATTGTTTGTCATTTTCGTTCGATTAGATTTCCTGTTGATACTCGGTTCTTTATTGATTCAATTGATTTCGCTTTCTAATTTCATTGTTTTGATGTTTTTGGATCGGCTTGCTTTGTTGTTCGTACTGATCTCTTGTCATTTTAATTCGATTAGATCTCGTGTTGATACTCGGTTTTTTGTCGATTTGTCGGATTGTTTCAGATTTCAGTTTCTCTGTTGTGATTTTGGTTGATTTTCTCACTGTTGATCACTTCACTGGTTGCGTCTCTGTGCTTATTACTTTCAATATGCAATTTCCTTGCTATTTTGTTGCAGATTTTTATAGGATATCCGACGTGATGTTGCAATCTCGTATCTAAGAAATTGTCCTGTCTTATTTGAAGTTCTTTTCATTTTCTATTTCTTTATATCAATCATCTTTCGTTTAAGTTTTGTATTTCTATTAAATGTTATCAGACCTTTTGAGTTTGGTCATACTGGAAAACTGCGCTATGTCTGGTTTCTTAATTTAATGTATTGGAATGGTTGTGGACCTGTGATAACTAACATTGATTATCGTGGAAAATTGTTTTCGTTCCTTTTTTCTTATTTTTCAAGTACTCTATTTTGAATTTCAACGGAATAGTCTTTTATCTGTTTTCATACGTCATTTGAATAATAGAATTGCTTCACATGCTAGTCGATCTTTACACAATACGATATGCGCTATTATTTTTTGTACGTTTAAATCTAAATTACTGATATTTTGTGGCTGGACCTTTTCCACCAGGTAAAAGTATTCATTCAACCGAACTACTTGGAGAATTTTGTTCAGTCAACATTTAATGCATTGGCTGCTGAAAAAGTCAGAGGTAATGGATTTTTTACTTAAAATTTAACTTCCTTGAAGTTATGAAGGGAGCTTTATGATGCGTTTGATAAATCGAAGAGGTACAGTAAGATACTGAAGTGATAACATGTATTTATCTTTCACAAGTCTTAACCCAATGAAATTCTTCTATCATAAGTATTGTATGGAAACTGAAAAGTAAGTCAGTATGCTCAACCCTTTTTAGTTGCGACATTAATAATTGAAGGTAAACAATTAGAGGAATACATTCTTCTTTAGATAAGAAATAAATTTCCTTACCGTCTGTTGCTGACCAAGATTTCTCAGACCTTGCTCTTTTCTTTATTCGTTAATTTATTTCTTGTGGGTTCTATTAGTTTCATCAGTACAAACTTGTAATCTTTAGCTGTTTAGCATTGATGATGGGGCTCGTGCCTTGGCTGTCCAACGCAATGGTGTCAACATTATATTTGACAACTATAAGTTATTACAATGTTCTATGTTCTCTCTACTCACACTTGATTTCTTCATATGGAGCCTTTACTCCCCCTTTTGAATAAATAACAATTCATTATGTCTGGTTTCAACTCAACATTTGTTCTTCTGTCCAGTCTTCTCTAAAAAACATTTGTTCTTTGGTCCAGACACGAAATTCAGTTTCTAATTTAAATTCATTTGTTGGCCTTCACATTAGTTCTTTCACTTAACCTTTATTCTTAAGTAGCTGACTTTTATTTTCTACTAGAGCATTACGTTTTTTATGTATTTTCATTTGAATATAGACTTTTATTTTTGGATATAGGTGCTACACTTGTTGTATCTGGAGATGGACGCTATTATTCAAAGGATGCTATTCAGGTACTATGATAAGTTTATTTTCACATGCTGCTCCGGAATGGATTTGAAGGGAAAGTCAAGAGAAACCAATGAAATAAATTCTAATATTTACTATAATTATCTACTGTGGTAAAATATACCTCAATTACACAATAATAAGACCCAAAGGATAGTTACAAAAATCTTTGTATACAGATTGCTTAAAATTGTCATTAAATTTGGCTAGAGCCCACACCTCATCCCATGATCTTCCTCAGCAAACTTTCTCATTCCTCCCTAATCAAATATCTTACTAAATATTATTATTATTATTATTATTATATTTATATATGCACACACACATTCCACCAAATTGCAAAAGAACTAGCTTGCCAAAGAGTACTACCCTCATCACGAAAGGGCGGGTGGAATAAGATCTCCTCTAACATAAGCTGACAAGGCAACAGTTTCTATGGATTGGGTTTTTAGACATTCTTTCTTAATGGTGATTGATTTATAACTCTGAATTTATCAGAGTTGTTTAGGTGAGTAACAACCTTTTTGCCATTTTAATTAAATATTCTGTAATCAAACACTTCAATTCTCATTTTTTATTTTGTTTTATTTATTTAAGAAGATACAAACTTGCTATTCCTTTTGATTTGTCTTCATGTGCTCACAACACATGTACACTGCACTGTTCTGACTTCTGAGTCACCAAGTTGTGTTCTTATTCCTTTTGAAATATTGATTGATATCATTATGCCGAAGAAAGAAGCAAAGGTGTACATGTGTGATCATGGAAATAGGAGTGACGTTCTTATTCTTCGTAAGGAAATCTCTTTTTTGAAAAATTAGTAATGATAGAAATGGGCGAGAACAACTTATTCTTCCTCATTTACATTCTTTTTACCTAAATCACATGGTATGGAGCTTTGAGGCAAAGAAAACTCTCAAACTTCCAATGTGAAACCTTTATTTTTTACATTTAGTTAATTGAAATCTATTTTACATTCATGTTCAAAATTATTTTACCTTTTCCATTTTACATTTTATTTGTTACTTAATTGATGTCATGGAACCCACTTTTTATATTCCCTTGTTTTAATGACAGATTATAATCAAGATGGCTGCAGCAAATGGGGTACGTCGTATTTGGGTTGGTCAAAATGGTTTGCTTTCAACTCCTGCTGTGTCTGCTGTCATTCGTGAAAGAGTTGGAGTTGATGTAAGTGAATTTACTTTTTAACACATAAGCTACAGTTCAAGCTTCATGTTGATAATATTTTAATCTTTTATGATGATTGCCAATAAAAGTAACCTCTCATACCAGGGATCCCGAGCATCAGGAGCATTTATTTTGACTGCAAGTCACAATCCAGGAGGTCCCACTGAGGTAGTTTATCACTTGTTTCCTACTTTTTCTTTTATCTTTTCTGGATGACGTTCCTAAATCAAGTTAATTGATAACTGGCTATATCTTGCATTCTTTTATTACATTTGTTTTTTTAAAAGGGAAAAACTATTGTGTAAATGAATGGCTTTTCTCGTTTATTAATTAGTTAGAAAGTTTAAAAATAATTGCCTAGAAATTGGTTGTATTCTTTTTGGTCATCCTAAGCTGTGCCTCCTTTAGAAGGAATTTAGACCTAAAGAATTGCATTCCTACGCATTCTGTACTTTCTGCCTCAATGCATGTGGTTACTCTGAAAAGTGCATGAATAGTTGGGATGCACTAAAATACCTATTGGAGCATCTAAATGACGTATAATTGTTACTTTGATCTATATACCTTATTATTTGTTATACTTTATTTATCTCGGGGAAAAAATTACCTTTGCAGGATTTTGGGATTAAATACAACATGGAAAATGGTGGCCCTGCTCCCGAGGGAATTACTGATAAGATCTATGAAAACACAAAATCAATAAAGGAGTACTTAATTGCTGAAGATCTACCACACGTACTTTCCTACTCCATCTCATATTAAAAGTTCTACATTCTCACAACTTAATTCATGTTTATCAAAACTTGTTGTCTTTCTTAGGTGGATATTTCTGCAGTTGGTGTTTCTAGCTTTGGCGGACCTGAAGGACAATTTGATGTTGAAGTTTTTGATTCGGCCAGTGACTATGTGAAGCTGATGAAGTAAGCTTTGTTGATCGATCAATATTATTATTATCTTCATGACATGTCATATCGTTATGTTTTTTTACTATTTCTCACTCCATTTCTTTCTTTTGTTGTTTGTGGTCAGCCTTCATTTATTTCTTGATAGAGATGTTTGTGAGTACTTTGTTGTCAGATACCATCAGTGTAAATTAATACTGAAACCAGCGCTAATTAGTTAATTATTATAATTTTTTAGTCTTTCAACCTGTTATGGTTCATGTTTATTTTTTCTTCTGCAAAATATGGACTTTTTTCGCAACTAGATGGTTTTCTAAATGTTTTTCCCCTCAAAAATTTCTTGTCTGAGTGATGAGGTCAACAACCTCATTCCACACAGAACGTATGCTTGAGAAAGTATCTCACGTTGTTGATCTTTCTCTGGCATTTCTTGTTGAACGTTTGATGATTGTATTTTGTAAGCTTCTACCGTTGAGGGTCATCATCTCTGCCATGGTCCTTTGTGTTCATTTTGTTCCAGTTCTCTTTATGCCGTGTCTCTGTCAATTGAACAGGTCAATATTTGATTTTGAATCAATCCGCAAGCTTCTATCTTCTCCCAAATTCTCATTCTGGTATGTAGAGCCTCACAGAGGAACCCCTCCTTATATGTAATCTTTAATGTTATGGTCTTAAATACTAAGATCAACACGTCCCTTTTGAAGTTTTGATGCTCTACATGGTGTCGGTGGAGCTTATGCAAAACGTATGTTTGTGGAAGAGCTTGGTGCAAAAGAAAGTTCATTACTGAACTGTGTACCTAAGGTCATTTTCCCTTCGGAATGTATTTGTACTTTCCTTGTATAATCTAAACCAATAATCATTACATGCATCTCATTTTACTTTTCTATTTTGTTCTTAACCTATATAACAGGAGGACTTTGGAGGAGGTCATCCTGACCCCAATTTGACTTATGCCAAGGAATTGGTCGCTCGTATGGGATTGGGTAAATCAAGCTCTGGTCAAGAACCTCCAGAATTTGGTGCTGCTGCTGATGGTGATGCTGATCGCAATATGGTCCTTGGTAAAAGGTAGTTTAGTATTGCCTAATTAATACTACATTTCTGATTAGTAACAGCGTATCCTTTTCAATTATTCTTATATTATTTATTGTATTTTTCAGATTTTTTGTCACTCCATCAGACTCTGTTGCTATTATTGCTGCTAATGCTGTTGAAGCTATTCCATACTTCCATGGTGGTTTGAAGGGTGTTGCCAGGTGCTACTTTCTGTTGCTTGACTTTAGTTACACTCTCCCAAGCCTCCTTAGCTACTACTGTGCATATTTTTTCGTGCCCCATCTCTTGGGGGACATCTTCTTTATGTTGGTTTCTTTAGTTTTTTTTTTTTTCTGACAAGCTAACTTTACGCCTCCTTTGGAACCATTTAGTTTTTGGTTTCATGACAACTTATAAACCCTACTTCCACCACTGAATTCCCTTGTTTTGCCATGAAATTTGTAAAAAAAAAAAAACATTTTCAAATCTAAGCCAAGTTTTCAAAAATGTTTAGAACATACCAAAAACATATCAAACTGTATGCCAGATTTTGAAAACTAAAAAAAGTAGCTATATTTTTTTTTTAGTAATATACAAATTTAGCTAAGAATTCAAATGTGTTTAATGTTAAAAACAGACCCAAAAAAAGTAAGAATGCAAGAATATTTTAACTATTTTTAAATCGGGTCCGGATTTTAGTGATTACACCTGAAAGGCAGCTTATCTTTCCTGGAAATTGAATATTTTATTATCATACCCGTTGAATGAGGGCCTTCAATCTTTGACACGGTTATGTCTGGACTTACATAGCTAAGACATGACCACTTGGATTCACCAACACAGTATAAAATTGCATTTTTTTTTCGAACTTGTATTTCAATTGGCAACGTTGGTCAAAACTCAAAGTAATGCACATCCAAAGTTTGTTGTTAGATGATCTAATGAATCATAAACTAAATAATTTCAATCTTGAATAAAAATGTGATTCTGATAATTAGACATGGTAGTCTTTTTTGGTTATTGTGTAATGTATGTAGTCGGGTCGGTCTTGGTTTAAATAATATGATAATAAAACAAGTTTTATGGTGAATGAATCATCAGTTTTAACTTTTAGATTTATTACTGGACAAATTTTGGAGATGAAAATATAACTTGACACTTATTTAGGGATCTTCCTTTATTCTTTAGCATTATTTGAATATTTAAACCCTTAGAAAAATCATTGAACTTATTGGTGTTCTAACTGTACTGTTTCTAGGAGCATGCCAACCTCTGCTGCACTAGATGTGGTTGCCAAAAACTTGAAATTGGAGTTTTTTGAGGTCAATTCCGTACTTTAATCTTTGGCAGGTTGTTTGGATCTTGTGTACTAAGGAGTAGTTTTGTTATAATGTATTGCAGGTGCCCACTGGCTGGAAATTTTTTGGTAATTTAATGGATGCAGGAAAGTGCTCCATCTGTGGGGAGGAAAGTTTTGGAACTGGTTAGCCTCTGATTTTCTCAATTTATTTGAAATTTCTGGTCGTTCCAGAGTTCGCAGATTCAATATTAAACTGATTTTGTGTACTAATTTCTTGAACAGGGTCTGACCATATTCGTGAGAAAGATGGAATTTGGGCAGTTCTGGCTTGGTTATCTATTCTTGCTTATAAAAACAAGGGCAACCTTGATGGTGGAAAGCTTGTGACAGTTGAAGACATAGTTTGCCAACATTGGGCCACCTATGGCCGACATTATTATACGAGATATGATTACGAGGTATCAGTTTTGGTCATTTGGATTTTTTAAGTTGCTGGTAGTGTTAAGTAACTGGACTCGACATATCTAATGACTGTATTTTTGTTATTTATTTTCTTAGAATGTTGACGCTGGAGCAGCAAAGGAACTAATGGCAAATCTGGTGAAGATGCAATCTTCACTTGCCGAAGTTAACGGGTATGCCTTTTCTGTTTATTCTTTTTTTTGGATATGAAATAATTTCATTGATAGGATGAAATTACAAAATACATAACCTCTTATAATAAAGATCTCCAACTATTAATTAGAGAATCATAACTGTAATCTTGAAACAGTAGAGATATTTTACACCAAGATACCACCACCATATAAGTAATGTTATCAATAAACCGGTCTAAATGTGTAGATATTCCTTGGAAGATCCCGCGGTTGGCAGTTTATTCTGCCTCTTGAAAGTAACTAGTTATCTTGCTTAGCTTTTGCGTGGTTGGCAGTTGTTTATATTACTGAGATTAGGCCCTGATCTAGACTGGTAGTTCAAGTGTTATCCAGATAGATAAAGCCCTACAAAATAGTAACTCCAGGGATTTTTTTTTCTTCCCATTTATAAGGAGCAACTCCCAAGAGGTAGTGAAAGACTTTTTTTTCAGAGAATTTATAATGATCTTTGTTTAGGATGAAGTGTAACACTCCGATCCAGTTCCATATAATAGACGAGGAGTGTTATACCATTTAGAAACAGCTTAGTTTGGTCAAAACTGAGCTGCATTTTCTGATTCTCGAATTCTGATTTGATAGCCATTTATTATTATTATTAGTTGTTTAAGAAAACTAAACCTAACCTAAAAATTTCATTGTTTTGTTATCCACTTTTTACCTATGTTTTAAAAAACTAAGCTTAAGTTTTGATTTTTATTTTTATTTTTTTTTTTAAGTAGTTTTCCAAAAAAAAAAAAACTTGTTTTGTTCTTTAAATTTAGCTGAGAATTCAAATGTTTTCTTAATATATAAATGAAATATCATGGTAGAGAAATGATGAGAAAACAAGCCCAATTCTAAAATAACTAAAACTAAAAATCAAATGATTACAAACGAGGCGGGTATGATATTTCTTTAGATTTGTAAATATTGTTTATGTATCTTATCTGAGCTCTTTCTTTTTTTTATTTCACATTTGGTGGTGTAATTCTGCCCCCTTTATCTCTTCTTTAAATATTAAAAAAAAAAAAAAAAAAAAAACTGGCATTGGATGCAGGATTGTCAAGGGAATCCGTTCAGATGTGGCAAAAGTTGTCCATGGTGATGAATTTGAGTACAAAGATCCGGTTGATGGGTCCATCTCAAAGCACCAGGGTATTCGATATATGTTTGAGGACGGTTCACGACTGGTAAGTTAATTTCGGAGCAGCCTTTCCAACTCTCTATCCCCAGGATGCTAAAAAGTTGAAGTTTCTTTAGTTCCTTATAGTTAAAATAATTAGAAAGATCAAACAGAGAATCTGATAAATTGTTCGATACCAAATTGATACGAACGGAAATGTACAAACACGTTTTAGTAAATTAGAGAATTTATATATTCTCAACCTTGCCGACATGGTTGCAGATCTTCCGTCTGTCTGGAACTGGCTCTGAAGGTGCAACGATTCGACTCTACATCGAGCAATACGAGAAGAATCCATCCAAAATTGGGAGAGATTCTCAGGATGCTCTTGCTCCTCTGGTTAGATCTCTGTCTACAATTAAATAAATCAAGTTTAAAAATTGCTATTGGTTTGTTAAATTATGTTAGTGAGTTGCGGCAAATTTAATTATATCAATCAACAAGGGACTTGGAAGTTTGTGAAATGCCGAATTCAATTTTAATGGGGAAGAAACGACTTAGCAGAACTTGAACTTAGAACCTTCTGCCCTGATATCATATTGAATTTTGTTAAATCATCAATCTAATAAATTCAAAGCGGATTATGTTGTGGTTTCAGGTGGAAGTTGCTCTTAAGCTCTCAAAAATGAAAGAGTTCACCGGCCGATCCGCCCCTACCGTCATTACATAAATGACTTGCAGTAAAAATGATATAGCTCCATGATTTTGAAGGAATAATTACAGTCTTGCGGTGGCGCAAGATGTCTTAAGATATCACTGTAAGTGCTTTCAGAGTGTTTGTTTGGCGGGAAAACTTTAGCCTACATAAATTTTTGATTCGTGATTGTCGTAATAATCTTAATGCTCATCTCTATTTACTAGAATTCAATGGGGTTTTACCCATTTTTGGAAGACATATTTGAATCTATTGCTAAATTGCTAATTGGGCTTCATGACTAATCCAATCTGCCCAGACAGTCCAGGATTCTTTTGGTTGTATAACTTTGATATTTGAACTTTCATAACTCTTAAAAGTTCAATTAAAGTTCAATTTTAGTTTGTAGTTTTAAAAGTTTAATTTTAGTCCTACTTAAAATTAAATAATAAATCGACTTAATTAGTCTTTATAATAAATTTGAAATCAATATTAATTGAATATAGTTCAATAATGTTAATAAATTTAAAATAATCCAAAACAATATGTTGAAGACAGTAATTTTTTTAAAAGAACAATAAATAAATAATATTATAATGTCTAATTTTAAGTTGTTTTTTTTTTTTTTTTTAAGTTTAGGGACAACAAAACTTTTAAAGTTTAGTATATATATATAAAATCTTGGTTTATCATTATTTGGTCTGCACGTGAAGGAAAAGAGAAATAAAGGACAAATTATTTCTTTAACAAGTGTATACCAATTTTCGTTAGAAACATAATGATAATAATTTCAGCTATATACCCAATTTTTTTCAGGAATATTAAAAAACAAAATCCAAAATATATTTTTCCCTATTTAAGCAGTTACTTTTCGTACATATCCAAGAGCCTTCTAGAATAAAAAAAAAAATAATGGCGAGAATACCCCAAAGATATTGAGACATTCAGATTAGGATTGGGTTTTGAGTAATTGTGAGTTTGAAAATTCATATTAAAAGAAATATTAAGATTGAGTAAAAATTACACAAATCTTGTAGATTATGATTTTTGTAGCAATTACATTTTTTAAATGTTAATATAATCAATTATACCTACCTCAATTTATCCCTTTAATTTTAGCTCAATCAGATGATATTATATATATTAGATTTATTTTCGACTAGGATATTGGATACTTGATCTATTGTTTTAGTTATTTCAATTTTTTCACATAAATAGTTTATTTAGGTTTGAGAACAAATAGATTCTTATGCTTGTATTTTATTTATGATATTCTATTGTAACTCTTGTTATTTTCTAACCTCTCGTTTTCTTCCTGCTCTAAAATTATCTAACCCAATTCATAGGCATTATAAGTCAAACTAAAGACATATAGTTTAAGAAAGACACATGAATAAATTGTGGCTACCAAATAAGGTAAAATTTGAAGTTATAAGTCATAAGTAAAGATTTTTTTTAAAAAAAAAAACCCAAAACTATTATGTACACTAATAAAAATGCACCTTTTATGATTAAGAGAATTGGTATTGTTCTATGACTCAAACTTGAATGACGAAAAGAAATTTTACCATTAAAGTTGTTGGTGGATTTTACAATTACCTCTCATATTGAATGGTTTGGATTTTGAATGTGGCTTCCATTCCTGAATCTCCAATTCTTTCCCCATTTTTTAAATCAATAATTCATCAATATAATAACATAATTAAATAGTTAGCTTATTTAGTTATTGAAAAAGTGCTCAAATAAGACAAACTCAATATTAAAAGGAAAAACAAAAATTGAAAAGGCCAACAAATTCCAGCCAGTCGTTTACAAAACCAACCATATAGTTTTTTTTTTTTTTTTTTTTCCTTGAAGGATAGCGATTAAACAAAAAGAAGAAAAGGAAAAATAAAAAATTGTTTTGTTTATTTATGGTTGATAGGCTGTGTTGTACTTGAGCAGCCCGTGAAGGCAATAGGGACCTGTTGACAAGTGTAATTAGCCTTGGATTTTAGCTTCTTTTTAATTTTCTTTATATAATATAATTTATTTGAAAGTCATTTTCAAAGGGCTTCTTGTCCTTTCAAAATTCACATGACAAACTTTGGTTTTCATGCATACCTTATCTTATTATGCCCTTTTAATGCTTCATTCCAATGCCCCATTGTTTTGCAAAACTTGAAACCCATCCTTTTTTTCACTGTGACCTATGAAAATGACCTATGATGTTGTGATGTCTCCTTGTTTTTCACTGTGAATTCCTTAAAATGGTGAGGTGAATCATTAAATATTACCATTTTCAGATTAAATCTTAATTTCGGTAATAAATAAATATGAGATTCCATTTTAAATTAATTGACAATAAACTGAGTAATTAGTGTATTTTGTAATTATTATGAAACATTTTTTTAAATAAATAAGTTAAAGTTTTGAAAGGTGTGTCTCTCCAATTTAATTTTTAATATGAGATCCTCAATTTATATAACACATTAAAATAATCATTAAACAAGTTTGTTGCGATGTTTAATAAAATTGTTTGCAATTTCATAGTTTATTTTAAAAAAATCTTTTATGATGACGTCTCCTTACATGTGTCACAATGCCTCAAAGTCAATCTCATAATTTTGGCAACCCAATTATTAAGACTCTTTAGTTTATAGAATGTGCGTCACATTT
>JBBMKA010050836.1:0-19377 GCA_037833695.1 Sechiopsis laciniata
TTTTTGAATAAAAATATTTGATTGAAATTCAAATGTTAAAGAGTTGGACTAATTAATTGAAATGAGGCATTTATTTGATAATAAATAAAAAGTGGATTACAAATACTGATTTCAAGGATTGAATCCGTGACCGTAAAGTGGAAATGGATTAACATCAAACTAGATAACTAATCGCACCATCGACAAACTCGGTAACTCAACAAGTATTGAAAAGATAGAATTGAATCATGATAATTTTTGTTCATGAATACACATTTGTGTAACTATTATTTTTGTTGATATTTTATTAATTAAATTTAGTATGTTATATTTTATTAATTGATATACAATTTTCAAACTTAAATTTAAAATAAATATTAATTTTAGTGATTATATTATATTCAAATTAAGTAAAAGTGTAAATTAAGATTTTTTTTTTTTTGAGATTACAACAATTGAGGATGAGAATTAAATTAAGACTAATTCATCAAATAAAAATGGTAAAAATCAGAAATTAAAAAAAAAAAGGTAAAAATCAAATTTTTAAAAACAATAAAATAAAATAAAGAAGTTTAAAGTTTATAAAAAAAGTAAATTAATATGAATAAAGAAAAAAATCATCCTAAATAAAGTGACAAAAAAACTCAAAAAATGGAAAATTTCATAAAAAAAAAAAAAGTGGATTACATTTTTCCACGTTGCCTGGCAGCAACTGACAGTTGCTGCCAGGGCAGTTTGTAAATAATTCTCTTATTCATATATCATATTAATTAAGTTAAATTATGGATGAAGAAATTTTAAGTTTTTGTTTTTCATTGAATACTTTGTTTTTAAGTTGATTGGAAATAAATGAGAAATAAGTAATAGAATGAATATAATATATATAAATGAGTGTATAGTTTAATTGGCATAAGATTTTTCGTTTTTTTTTTTTTTAACACAATTGGCATAAGATTAAATCTTGCCATATAAGTTCGTTGTAAATAAATATATAGAAATAAAAAAATTTGCAATTATCGAAAAGGAAAATTGATGGGTATGTGAGAAAAATTGATCAATTGTAATCATTTGAACCAACTCTAATTTGGGTTGGAGAATCTATGAGCTCCCAATTTTTTTATACTAAACAATTTAATTTAATATATATTTTTTGAAGTTCGGTTAGATTTAGTCATCAAATTATTATTATTATTTTTTATAATTATAATATATGTGTTTAATATTACCTTCCATATGTGATAATTTCTTAAAATTTATTTTAGGAAAGACTTATTTAATTTTTTTCGGAAATTAAGAAGTCCAAAAATAATAGTAAATTAAATTGAATTAAATTAATATTAATATTAATATTTTTTTTAATTAATAATAATAATTTGGTTTAAGACAGATCAATCCAAACTAATTTTAAAATTAACTCAAAAACCAATTTAATTTAGTTCCCAAGGGGCAGCCCAGCGATTGAGGGCAAGGATTTCAAGGCACCTTCTTTGAGAGATCTGTGCTCGAACCTCCGATTTCTTGGTTTTTTTTTTTTTTAAAAAAAAGATTTTCCAGCCCATTAGCTGAAATTTTTCAATTGTTTTTATAGAGGATTTCTTCTCACACACGCTATACACAATTTTGCCGTGATTTTCTTCAATAATTACAAAAACAACATCACACTTTTCATTTATTCTTCAACTTTTTGTCTTCTGCAACTTTTTCAACTTTTTCAATCAAGTTAGATGGTATCCTTTGTTTTCGAGGCCTTTTATCTTAGTATTTCATAATTTGAGGTAAAACATTAATATCACACTAGGATATTTCTCAACCGGACGAACTAAACCTCTATAAGTTGTTGCGAAATTATTAAAATAATAAAATTTAGACACAAAAATATAAGATTCAAATGATAGTCACTCCCACTACTACAAAAATGGGATTAGATGATACTTCATTTAACCAAAATTCAAGAATGAGAGGTATTTAAAGTGTCATCAATGATAAAAGCGCGGTTTATGACACTTTATTAAAATCATCTAATAATGATTAAACTTTTCAATCATGTATTGAATTTAAAATTAACTTGGTGGCATTGTTGTAATTTTAAAAGTATTGTAACCTAATTTTTTTTCCTACGTACCGCTCCAACAAAGGGTTAAAAAAAATCAGAAATTTTCAATCCTCACGATTGACGCTCAAAACTTTAGGTAACCCAACACCTCCGGTCGTTCAACCACCGCACTCATGCCTCTGTCCGACCAGTCGCTGAGCCAAGGTTGAATCTTTCTCCTCGCCACATCTTGCTTCAAACCTGCGACTCAACAGTAGCCATCTTTCTCTGTCGAGCTCTTTTGTTGCGCGATTTAGCTGGAGACCCACACGATTTGAGTTTTTTTTTTGTTCATGGACTGTTGTTATTGCTTCGTGGTGTGTAAGTGTGGGTATGAATCCTGTCTTTGATTTATATTTTGAGGTTTGTTCTTAAGCAAAATTGAAGCATAAAAATGGGCTAAGGGTTATCTTTGATTAAATGTGATGCAACCCATACATCTATTTAATTTTAAATTATTCGTTGTATTTGAGGACTTGATGGATGAGTTTGGTTAAGAGTTGTTGCTATTTTCTCAAATTTGAAAGAGTTGATTTTGGTTAAGAGTTGTAGATATTTTCTCAATTTGCTTTAAAATCTCACTCAGAGGTAGTGGAATAGAGGTTGGAGTTGGACCTTTGCTCCCGAACCAAGGAGGGCCAAAAACACTTGATGATGTTCAACCTATTTTCTAATCTAGTATCTTAATTTTATGTATCACAAAAGCTGTTTTTTATCCATAGCTTGCAATTTTTCTTAGTATTGTTTTCTTATCGATAATGGATATCTTTTCTTGCTCCTTGTTCCTTTTATGTAACTTACCTTAGAAATGGAAGCGGATTGGATTTGAATTGAAATTATTTAGTTTTGCCTTTTTACTTGGTTAGGGATTGTATGTTTTCTTATAATTCACTACAGTAGCAACTAGCAATTTTCATCCATAAAAAAGAATAAGGGTGGGAGGTTATGAAGCTGTCTACAAGTGAGACCAATGGTAATCTATTTTTATGATTCTTTCCTATAAAGGTATGTTTTTTCATAAAATACATTTCATTTCAATCATGGATTTGTGAGTACATGGAGTTCTAAGGGATGGTACCAATATTTAGTCATTGTCCGTAGAATCATCTCAGGGAAGTCGTGAGTACATTTCCAATCGAGATAAATATGATATCAAATATTAGACAATAAAATCTGGTTGAACTGATTGGTTGTGCATTGAAAGCACTCACAAAATTTTGGTGTTTGAATACCTGGAAATCAACAACAGCCTTGCAAGCACTTTGCTTCATAAATTTTAATGCATTCAAGTGGTTTATATATATCCTATGTAAGTGATCGATATCTAGGACTGCTCGAATAATTAGATATAAATTGAGTCAAATAATGCACTAAAACGTAAGATGTCTCAAGCATTCAACAGATAGGCACGCAAGTATACGTGGTCATATGCAATCAAGTGATAAGATAAGTCATTCTCCTCAGGGACTGGGTTATCTATGTAAGTGTTAAATGAGAAGTCACGAATAGAAAAGTAAAGGAGATTTTTTGTAAGCGAATAAATTCTATTAAATAACATGTAAATGCAATAAAAATGCTAAAGAAACTATTAAACTAGCGAATCTAACTGAGATATGAATGATGCTGTTAACTTCTGAAAGCTGAAAATAATAACAGAATATTAAAAGTGTGTGATGCGACAGTGCTGAAATAAAATGCTAGAACAGTAGCAAATACTCTAATGAGATGATAGGCTCAGGTTAAGGGTAGGTTGAGTGTGATTAACATGCATTAAGGGTGAGACTATGGTGAGAAGCAGACTCCGCACAACATGTGATCAAACGCTCTTTCTCAAGATGCATTCATTCTCTTCGAGCTTGAGTTCTTGCATCGAAACTCGAAGCTATAAATGATGAAATGCATACTAGTGGGGTAACTATCTCTAGCCTCCCTCTTTAACAAGTAAGAGTTCCTAACATTGATACTAAAAGGCATGAATAGGTTATCTCTAATTATTTTCTCTCTCGAGATGAAAAGACAAGCAAACATGAATGGATGATCAGTCGAAACATGCTTTTAGTTAAAATGCCAATCATGTCTTAGCCTAACATCCCCTACTCACCCGAGAGACATACATCACACACTCATCCCCCCAACCCTCACCTATATGAATTTAGCTCATGATTATGCTGAAAAGAACAGAAATAGAAGGTAGGAATGCTGTAAACATCATGAAACAGAAACTTGTAATCAAGATTTTAGTGAAATGAAGCAAAATAACAATGGAACAATAAACACCCAGCTCAAATATAAACAAATAACAGTAACTTCATAGAATAACTCTCAAGAATGAAAGAGACTTCAAAATGCATTAAAGAGCTACAATAAGCTAGTAACAAACATTCCACATAAATCCTTGCTAAAAAAGTACATTATAGAAGGTAAAACATGAAAACTACAAAAGAAAGTAAAAGAAGAATGTTCTAAAGGAAATGCAGAAAAACAGAAAACAATGCTAAAAATAATGATGGATCCTTGTCACTTCCACAGCTCTCCAAATTCGGCTTCAGTTCAAAATCCAAGGTCCCTGGTCTCATTCCCAAAAAATGTGTTTATATATTCCCTATCATCAAGGCGGATCAATGGCTGAGATTTTAGGGCAAAAGGATAGCTTGTTCTCCAATCCAGAGCAGACTAGATCTGACCTGCAGTAGGGGGACCATGTATAAGTTTTTTTGACACTGCAGCTTTTATAGGAAACTATTATTTCTGGTCGGGCGAATGCTGCAGACATTGACGCTCGCTTGAAAAAAATGGATTTTCTTCTCTTCAATTCTACTCCTCTGATTTAGGCTTTGCTCAGTATTCTCATCATTAAAAAACCTGAAAAGATGACAACAAATTAACGAGACAAGGGGCTCTTGAAATGCGATCACAAATGCTTCAAACATTAACATTTCTACATAAAAACTCATGATTTCTTAGTATTTCTAATCCTAGCCTCCTCTGCTACATGCAATGCATTTTAAGCTTAATTCCCTATTCATAAGTGGTTCTATGCGATGAATATCAATAACAATGCCTGATTTTTCGTTAAAACATCCTATTAGAAGGACTAATTAACTCTCTAATTGAGAGTTATCAAACCCTCAGACTTGAACCATTGCTCGTCTCAAGCGATGCTACAGACATCAAAAATAGAGAAAAACTTCTAATGCTCTTAATATGCATGTACTATCAATAGGGCCATTCTCAGAGATCTCAGCATTGCGGTTCTGACCTAAAAATTTCGTCATAAACTAAAGCTCTCAACTTCGCAAATTACTTTTAGCCTCATGTGCTTTTGAAAATAATTTTTTGGGAATTTGCTCTCCGTGTCAAGATTTATCAAATTAATTTCAAATTTAGCATTTTTTTTTATAAATATTTCATATATAGCAATTTTTCTCTTGTTCAATATTTAATTCCTATTCTACCCTTTACGGTGGTCAAGTAATTAAACATAAACTCTGTCTTCTAATCGATTAAAGGCTTTAACCCTTTGCATTTGTTGAATCCGTCTTCTAATCCATTAAACATGAATCCCTTCCATTATTGATGAATAATTTATGCCATGTTTGATAACTATTTTATTTTTGATTTTTTAATTTTTGATTTTTGGTTTTTTGTTTTGAAAAATAAAAATCATACATATTTGATAACTGTTGTTTATTTTTTTAAACTAAAAATACGTTTGATAACCGTTTTTATTTTTTTTTAAAATCAAAATTTATTATTTTTAATATTTGATCAAATAAAATAAAATAATTTTAGAATATTATTGATCCAATAAACCTCAAATCTACGGGATCGAACCTTATTTGTAGTGTGTTTTCATCGCTTTTCTAACATTTTTTGAGAACAAAAAAAGAAAATTTTAATTTAATTTTTTTTTTTTTTTTTAGGTTTTATAATTCCTTTAATATTTTTTAAAATATTTTTAAAATTTCAAAAACAAATGATTTTATGATTGTTTCCATGGGAGTGAGGAGATGGGGGAAAGATTGTGGAGAGGGAATGGTTATGAAAATCAAGAGTTTTCAGAAATTGATAGAAGTCAATCATTATATAATTGATGGAAGTCAGCTTCTTTAATGATAGAAATCAGTTTTTTTAGTGATATAAGTCAATCATTATGTAACTGATAGAAGTTAGCTAGTTTGCCAAGTGATAGAAGTCAATTATTTTTAAAGTGATAGAAGTTAGTTTCTTTAGTGATAGAAGTCAATCATTATGTAACTGATAGAAGTTAGCTAGTTTGCCAAGTGATAGAAGTCAATTATTTTTTTAAGTGATAGAAGTCAATCATTTTTGTAAGTGATGAAAGTTAATCATTTTTTTTTAAAGTGATAGAAATCATTCATTTTTGTAGGTAATAGAAGTAAGTTTATTTAGTGATAGAAGTTAGTTTCTTTAGTGATAGAAGTCAATCATTATGTAATTGATAAAAGTTAGCTAGTGGAGAAAATTGGCAGCGTACATGGGCTTTTTGGTATTTTTGGCAGGCCCGTTTCTATTATCCGCTATTTATGAATTATTTTCAAATTTGTGCTGTTGATGCAATTTCTTTGGTTTTTTTATTATACATGCAAAACCCCTAATTTTTTTTCCTTATAACGATTTCTTCCTAGCTAGAATAAGAACTTAAGCACCCTTAAACACTAATGCCTATGGCTCCAAAGCATCGCACTCGATCCCTTGATCCTTCTAAGTTTAGCCAAAGCATTCTTTCCCACGCACACACCCTTTTAGCACTTCGAGCCCCCTCAACCGACTACTCCCAAATCTCATAGTTTTTAACATGGCATACTTGGGTAAAGCGGCACACTTAAGCAGCGAAAGTTGCGGCGTTGGAAGGAATCGGGATGTCTCAGCACTATGGCTACTAGCCTTAGTTCCTGAAGGCTTTTCTTTCTTTACACATCACGGCTTTTTGCCTTATTACAACACTTGGCCTTTGGCCTTATTCAGCAACGACATTTTTTTTCACTTTTTTTTTAATGCTTGTGGCATTGATTTTCTAACATTTTTCTCAAGGATGCTTTTTGCATTTTTATTTGCATAGCCTAAACAAAATGCTTTGGTTTTTGTTTTGAATTTAAAAATTTTGTCATCTTTTTCTCATGCACGGGCTTGCCCTCACCCCCAGACTTGAAATCTTCATTATCCTCAATGAAGACGAGGCTTGGTTCTCATAAATATAAAATTCTCAAGATTTCTTGCGAGAATGCTTCAAGCTTTCAGATTTAGCATTTTAGAGTTTCTTATTTCCTTGTTTCGATCAGGGATTAAGTCACAATTAGGTTAGGATTATTTTTAAAGGCACACTCATCTAAAAGGTCAGAACTAGCCTAAGTCTTTAGTTTGCTCAGGAAATTTCACATACAGAACATAATGCTGAGAACATTAGGAATTGCACTATTGATAAACAAAATCTAACTACAATGAGGTAGGGTAGCAATTCATTTTCAACAAAATAAAATTGGCATCAGCATGATATTTTCATTTCAGCTAGTAGGCGACAAACAAAACATAAACAAAACAAAACTAAGCAGAGATAAAATAGAGAAGGACAGAGACTTCCATCAGATATGAGCACTCGATTTTGACTGACTTGATCTTCAGCGTGAGAACTTTTAGGGGATGGAGAGGGTGGCACCCACGGCTGAACAAGCTCGACTGGTCAGGCAATTGAAGCTCTCTTTTCAACTCAACATTCTGCCTCAGCATATTGTCACGAAGCTGAGCATGTTTCCAAAAGATTTGAAGATAACTGACAAGATGGTTGCAAACTTCCTTATGAGCTTTCTGCCTGGCCAGGATCTCCTCAATGTCGGCTGTAATGTCAACACCCTTCCCACTATGCACTACTTTTGAATGAGCTTCAGGGGAGACATAGACAGATCGAATCAAGAGCAGTTGATCATTAAGCAAGGGTTGAACTCCCTGTCACATACATAGCAGGGTAATCAAATGAGGAAAAAATAATTTTCCATCCTTCTTGTTTATACACCTTTTGATCTCTCCAGCAATGATGCTGCCAACATCGATGCTCCAACCCTCCAAAATTGCATAAACCAATAGAGCTCGGCTGCGGATCACTTCAGTGTAGTGTATTGTTGGCATCAGGTTTGTTCGCACAAAATTCATCCAACCATGGGCTTCGGCTGTTAAGAAGGATGCAAACATAATCTTAGTACCCTTCTCAATTCACCAGCTTGCTCTCTCTCCTCCAATCCTCTTGATGCATTCATCTAGAAACTCCTCAGATGGGCTTTTGACAATTCGGTTAAACTCAGCGGCATGATTGTCCTCACACCGCAGTAGCTCGTTGATCATCTTCACACTCCAGTCCATATCAACACCATGTACTCTGCTCTTGAATGCAGCCTCTTCAGTTATATTGCAATAAAACTCCTTGACTCAGTCAGGCCTGGCCGGCTCTAAGGGCCTTACAAACGACTCCTAGCCATAGTGCTTGATCGTCTCCGCAAGATTGTTGTATAATCCACTCACAGCAAACCCTTACTCTTGGTGGCATTGCTTTTCTGCCATGTATTCAGCCTGTTCCACTACTTTCACACTGATAAAAAATCCTCCAAATCCAAACCTATTTACCTCCTAGACTTGGTCGTGGTCTTCATAGTCGACAACCGTAGCGGCCTTCCTCTTTTTCCTTCTAATTTAAACTTGGCTAGCCCCAAATTCTACAGACTCCTCATTTGCGGTCGTCTCATCCCTACTCCCTTCATTTTGCTGCTCAGGTGTCATGAATGAGACCGGATCAACATCCACCCCCATTTTGGCTTCTTCACCATTAATCACTTCAAGTACTCCATGCACTTCCCGCATAACTTCTTTCCAAACAAAGCTCGTTAGGCTCTTTATTTTCATTAACTCCCACATCTACCGAGGGCCTAGCTTTCTCAGAGCTTCCTTTATCCACAGCATCTTCTACAACATGCTCTGCTTCAGACATGGTTATGATGTTTTCTCCAACCTCACTAGCATCTACACTTTCATAAACAGGATTGACTAGTAGGGCACTTCGCCCCACCTTGCATAGCAATGGAACTTCATCTTCAGAGGGAGAGGAATCTTCGATCATAGTCACTTTGTTGATCCTATGAGCCCCTTGCTCTGCATGTACTTGAAACTCAGGAACTTCACCACTTGCTGCTTCCTTAGCGCGCTGGGCTCTAGTCTTGGAGGCCATTAGAGATGTGATTAGTTTTTACTTCGAGATGGAGAAGAAAATATAGGGCAAAGGCTTGGGGAAGAAAAGAATTCGAATACCAAAAATGGAAATGGCTGGGATAGGGGGTTTTGGGCATTAAATAGGCTGGTGAAAAGGTTCAAAAGAGGTAACTACCTTATAACTGGGCATTTTCAAAAATTTAAAAACCTACCTCCCCACCGTTCATTCATTGATGGCTGTGTTCTTTCCACGGATAACCCCCACGACGCAACGTGTCACTTTCCAACTTTCCACCTTAATGACCACCTCTTCCTTTTCTTGCATTTTTTTTTCAACTACCATAAACTACCCCTACTTAAATACGAAAAAATTTAACAAAATAAAGAAAATAAAAGAAACAAATAAAATGCAAACACCATTAAATATAAATCTCATGATGGAAAATATTAACACAAAACACAAGTTTAAAGCAGAAATTATAAATACTGACATTCCAATGCTCCAAACACCACAACATTTCTTACTTGTTGGGTGGAGCCTCCGAAGATTTCCCTTCTCTGAAATCTCCCCCGAATAATGCTTTAAATGCTGCCCGTTCACCATGAACTCACTCCCATTCTCCTCATTCATTAGCTTGATGGCTCCACTAGCATTTACCTGCATAATTCTAAAAGGACCGAACCACCTGAATTTTAGTTTTCCAGGGAATAATTTAAATTGAGAATTATACAGAAGTACTCGTTGCCCAGCTTCAAATGTTTTTGGCTTTATCTTTCTGTCATGCCAAGCTTTTGTCTTCTCCTTGTAAATTTTTACATTTTCATACGCACAATGTGTGTGTTGATCCAACTCGAGAAGCTGAATTATTCTTGTTGGCCCGGCTAAACTTAAGTTAAGATTTAACTACTTCACAGCCCAAAATGCTTTATGCTCGAGTTCCAGGGGCAAGTGGCACGATTTTCCAAAAATAAACTAGTATGTAGACATTCCCAATGGAATTTTGATGTTGTTCGATATGCCCACAGCGAGTCTTCAAGGCGCATGGACCAGTCTTTTCTTGATGGTCCGACTACTTTTTCAAAAATACTTTTGATTTCTCTGTTTGAAACCTCGGCTTGCCCATTTGACTGCGGATGGTATGGTGTAGCAACCCGATGCTTAATATTATACTTCATCAAAACATTGGCCATTGCTCGATTGAGAAAATGTGTTCCTTCATCTCTCACCAATGCCCTAGGCATTCCAAATTGGGTGAAAATATTTTTATGCAAGAACTAGGTCACTGTTTTGGCATCATTAACTGGGCTGGCAATCGCTTCCACCCATTTTAAGACATAATCCACAGCAACTAGAATGTAAAGGTTTCCCTTGGATGGTGGGAATGGGCCCATGAAGTCAATGCCCCAAACATCAAACAGTTTGACTTCAAAGATGCATGTGATTGGCATTTCATCTCGCATTCCAATGTTCCCACGCCTCTGGTATTTATCACATGTCTTAGCAAAATGATGGGCATTCTTAAAAACTGTGGGCTAATATAGCCCTGATTGAAATACTTTATCAGCAGTTCTCAACCCTCCAAAATGTCCACCGTAAGGGGAATTATGACATTACTCCAGGATTTCCTTGACTTCACTTTTTAGTACACATCGCCTAATGATGTTATCAGCACATTGCCTGAACAAGAATGGCTCATCTCAGTAATAAAATTTAACATCTGCATAAAACTTCTTTGTCTGTTCTGTTGTAAGATCTGGAGGCAAAATTCCACTGGCATGATAATTAGCAAAATCAGTAAACCATGGTCGTTGCGCAACATGAAATACTGTAAAAGCAAACAATTTTTCATCAGGGAAACTTTCCGCAATTGGAATGTTTTTTTTTTCCTTTTCATGCACTTGCTTTAGCCTAGATAAATGGTTAGCCACAGCATTTTCACTTCCTCTCTTGTCTTTTACCTCAAGGTCAAACTCTTACAATAATAATATCCATCGAATTAGTCTTGGCTTGGCATCGGGCTTGCTCATCAAGTATCGAATCGCAGCATGATCTGTAAACACAATGATCTTTGATCCCATAAGGTATGATAAAAACTTCTCCAATGCAAACACGACTGCAAGTAAATCTTTCTCAATTGTCGTATAGTTAAGCTGAGCCTCATTCAATGTATTTCTCGCATAATAAATTGGCTACAACAGTTTCTCATCTCTTTGCCTCAAGACAGCTCCCATAACATAATCGCTGGCATCGCATATTAGCTCAAATGGCTAATTCCAATCAGGCGCAATTATAATTAGTGCTGTGATCAGAGCATTTTTCATAGCATTGAATGCCTTCCAACAGTTTGCACTAAAGTTAAACTCCCGATTAACTTCCAGCAACTCGCATAAAGGCTTTGAGATTTTTTAGAAGTCCTTGATGAATCTTCTGTAAAACCCGACATTCCCCAAGAAAATCCTGATGCCCTTGACATTACATGGGGGTTCTAACTTTTCTATAACTTCAATCTTAGCACGATCCACCTCTATTCCTTCTTTCGAAATGCGATGCCCAAGGACTATTCCCTCATTCACCATAAAGTAAAATTTTTCCCAATTTAATACCAAGTTTGTTTCTTCACAACGCTTCAATACTCTCCAAGGTTAAGCAAGCACGAATCAAATATTTTCCTAAATACTGTAAAATCACCCATAAAGATTTCTACAATGTCTTCTATCATGCCCGAGAAGATTGCTAGCATGCAACGCTGAAATGTTGCTGGCGCATTGCATAACCCGAAAGGCATTCGTCTGAATGCAAAGATACCATACGGACACGTAAATATCATCTTCTCCTGGTCTTGAGGACCTATGGTTATTTGATTATATCCGAAATAACCATCTAAGAAGCAATAATACTCTTGCCCTGCTAACCTGTCAAGCATCTGGTCAATGTACGGCAAGGGGAAATGGTCTTTCTTTGTTGCCTTGTTGAGCCTTCTGTAATCCATTCCAACTCTCCAACCAGTAACAGTTCTAGCTGGGATTAACTCATTGGCATCATTTTCTTATCACTGTCATTTCACCCTTCTTCGGAACGCACTGCACAGGACTTACCCAATTACTATCGCAGATAAGGTAAATGATTCCATCATCCAGCCATTTGATCACCTCTTTCTTTACAACCTCTTTCATTGTAGGATTTAGCCTTCTTTTCTGTTTAATATACTTGAATAACCCCTCTTCAAGGTTGATTTTGTGCATACAATATGATGGACTTATTCCTACAATATCTGCAAGAGTCCAGCCGATTGCCTTCTTGTATTGCCGCAACAGGTCTAGCAGCATTACTTCATTTTTTTAGAATTAATTCAACAGATATAATGATGGGAAGAGTGTTCTCTGCTCCCAAGTATGCGTATTTCAGATTTTGAGGCAACGACTTCAAGTCCAACAACGGAGGTTTGTCTATTAACGGTTCCATGGGCGGATTAATGCGCTCTCCTAAATTTAGAGGCTCGAATTGGCTCATGTTTATCAAAGTGTTACATACTTCGAGTTCATCTTCGCTTAATGCCCATAGCATCTCTTCTAGCTGGTCTGCTTAAGTCATTAGATTTGTTGTTCTGTCTTGTTTAGCAACTTTTTCAAGGGCATCTTCAGTTGTACTGAGAAACGAACAATGCTCCATATCAGATGGATATTTCATTGAATTATCAATGTTGAATTGTACTTCTTGATCATTCATTCTCATTGTTATTGTCCCCTTGTATAAATCCACCAATGTACCGACTGTCTTAAGGAAAGGTCTACCTAGGATAATTGGCACCTCCCCATAGCTTCGTAGTCTAGAATAATAAAATCAGCTGGGCAAATGAATTTGTCAACCTGTACTAGAATATCCTTAATGTTTCCTTCAGGATAAGTGATTACCGATCCGCAAGCTGAATTGTGACTATTGTAGGACGCGCTTCACCAATACCAAATTTCTTGTATATGGACAATGGCATCAGATTTATACTTGCTCCAAAATCACAAAGCGCTCATCCCAATTGTTGTCCACCTATTGTCACTAGGATGGTAAATGCTCTAGGATCACTTTCTTTACTAGGAATTTTACTTCTCACAATTGCACTACACTCTTGATTCAATGAGACCATTTTAAATTCCTCAAACTTGTCTTTCTCAGATAATGCATCTTTAAAAAATTTGGCATAGTTTGGCATTTGCTTCAAGGCTTTAACCAACGGTATATTTATGTGAATCTGTTTCAATATGTCCCAAAACTTCTCAAAGTGCGCTTTAACTTGTTGTTTCTTCTGGGGCCTTAGCGGATACGGTGGCGAGGCGGTTTAAAAGCTGGCATTTGCCTTTTAATCTGGTTATTCGACTCTTTGTCCCACCCCACTATAGGATTTTTCACAAGTGGCTCTGCTTGCTTTGGCTGGTTCCTTACTGGCTCAGGTGCAATGTCTTCAGCATTGACCTCAGCTGGTGTTTCCTCCCCTGATTCAATGTCTTCAGCATCAGGTTCCATCAAATTTTCTTCCTCTGTTATTCCATCAAGAATTGCTTTCTCTTCATGATAAGCCTTGATCTTTTGATTTCTTTCAATGGTTTTACACTTATTAATTCTATAGATTGCACTTGTTCCTTCCCATCCCATTTTGAAGGTTCAGTATCGGATGAAAGCTTTCCCAAGAGTCTACTTCTTAATTCTAATGCTAACTGGCCCATTTGAATTTCTAAGTTTCACATAGCTGCTTGCTGACTTTGCATACTTGCATCATTTTTTACAATGTATTCTTTAAACAAACTCTTTAAAGTAGTGCCTGGAATGGGCTGAGGCTGATTTGGCTTTTGATAACCCTAGTTGTTAAATCCTTGCGTGTTCTGATTTGCAAATCTAGGTGGTTGTTGCATTTTTGCCTGCCCCTACTGAGTGTTCACAGCATTACCTTGGCCTCCCTAGGAAAAATTTGGATGTTGCCTCTAGCCAGGGTTGTAAGTGTTTGAATATGGATTATTCATTGGCCTTTGGTTACTCACATTCTCCATATACATTACTGAGGCAAGGTTGTGTTGACAAAACTCATATGTGTGACCCTCTCCACAATACACACAGCTTTCCGCTTGCACTTAGTTAACGAGTGCGATAGTCTGCGATTTGACAGCGTGTTCCATTCGTAATGTTCTCATCTCATTCGCCATCTTGGCAACTTCAGCACGTAGTGCTTTCACCCCATCTAGTTCTAGTTGGCCTCCTTTCCTTACAGAGTTTTGATGTGGCTTAGACCATTGACTATTGTTCATTGAGACGTTTTTTAGTATTTCATGGGCCTTATTGTATGTTTTTTTCATCAGAGATCCATTATTTGTTGTGTCAAGCATCATCTAATTCAAACCATTGTAAAACTATTCCATTTGCACTGAATATGATATGCCACTCAACGGACACTTTCGCAGCAATTCCTTGTGGCGTTCCCAAGCCTCACTCACTGATTCATCATCATACTGTCGGAATTCAGTGATTTCATGCCAGATGTCAACATTTTTAGTTGACGAGAAGTATTTTATCATTAATTTTTCCACTACTTGATCCCAAGTTTCAATTAATCCTGCTGGCAATGAATTTAACCACGCCTTTGCTCCATCCTACAACGAATATGGAAATAATGTTAAGCGCAGATTGTTTTCAGTAACATCTCGGATCCTAAATGAGTTGGTAACTTCAAAAAATGAGCTAAGATGCTCATACAGATCTTCAGATGTAAAGCCGTAAAACTGCCCAATTGTTTGCAGCATCTGAAACATCACAAATTCCTAGCTTTGATATCTAGTTTTACAATTCCTAGCTTCAGCCCATGTGTATCATGATCGACGTAAGCTCCGATTGCTCTATCTCTCTTGTCTATCGGTTAATTGAGATTAGCATTTGGGTTAGCAGCATTAGCATTGTGGATAATCAGATTCTACACTGTAATTGGATTCGGTCCCATGTTCTAAGCATCAATATTTGGAGCATTCTCCAGATAATGTCCTTGTTGATTAGCCATTCTAGCTCTTGCATCTCTTCGTGTAACGGTCCAACCCATCGCTAGCCAAGATATTGTCCACTTTAGCCCATTGGCCTCACGAATTTTTTTCTCCAACAATGGGGAAAATGAGTCTTGCTAGGAGAAGGTGTCCACACCCTTTATAAAGAGTGCTTCATTTCCCTTCCCAACCGATGTCGGATTCCCCTATGGGTTTCCACCCATTAGAGGTCCAGCGTCCCGATGGACCTGGCACACCGGCTCGATGCCTGGCTCTGATACCATCTGTAACGGTCCAACCCATCCCTAGCCAAGATATTGTCTGCTTTGGTCCATTGGCCTCACAGATTTGTTTTTCCCCCAATGGAGAAAACGTGTCTTGCTAGGAGAAGGTGTCCACACCCTTTACAAGGAGTGCTTCGTTCCCTTCCCAACTGATGTGGGATTCCCTTAGTCAATATCTTGGCTAGCGATGGGTTGGGCCGTTACACTTCGATTTCTGTAAAACGTCATCTCTGGCTCACGATCAAATTAAAATTCTAATTCTGGAAAATCACTCATACACAGTTCAAAATCTAAAAGAACAACACAATGTTGTTAACACCAATATCAAGTAAGCACCACTTTTCAGACAACGCTTATACAGATTTAAAAACACCAGTCCCCGGCAACGGCACCAAAAACTTGATCGATATCTGAGACTACCAAATAATTAGATATCAATTGAGTCGAATAATCCACTAAAACGTAAAATGTCTCAAGTATTCAACAGATAGGCACGCAAGTATACGTGGTCATATACAATCAAGTGATAATATAAGTCATTCTCCTCAGGGACTGGGTTATCTATGTAAGTGTTAAATGAGAAGTCACAAACAGAAAAGTAAAAAAGATTTTTTATGAGCGAATGAATTCTATTAAATAACATGTAAATGCAATAAAAATGCTAAAGACACTATTAAACTAGCGAATCTAACTACAATACGAATGATGTTGTTAACTTCCGAAAGCAAAAAATAATAATAGAATATTAAAAGTGTGGATGCGACAGTGATGAAATAAAATGCTCGAACAGTAGCAAATACTCCAATGAGATGATAGGTTCGGGTTAAGGGTAGGTTAAGTGTGATTAACATGCATCTAGGGTGAGACTATAGTGAGAAGCAGACTCCTCATTACATGTGATCAAACACTCTTTCTCAAGACGCATTCATTCTCTTCGAGCTTGAGCTCTTGCATCTAAACTCGAAGCTATAGACGATGAAATGTGCACTAGCGTGGTGACTATCTCTAGCTTCCCTCTTTAACAAGTAGGAGTTACAAACATTGAAACTAATGGACAGGAATAAGTTATCTCTAATCCTTCACTCTCTCGAGATGAAAAGACAAGCAAACATGAATGGATGATCAGTCGAAACATGCTTTTATTTAAAACGTCTATCATGTCTTAGCCTATCATCCCTTGCTCACCCAAGAGACATACATCACACACTCATCCCCTCAACCCTCACCTATATGAATTTAGCTCATGATTATGCTAAAAAGAACAGAAACAGAAGGTAGGAATGATGTAAACATCATGCAACAGAAACTTGTAATCAAGATTTTAGTAAAATGAAGCAAAATAACAATGGAACAAGAAAAAACCCAGCTTAAATATAAACAATAACAGTAACTTCACAGAATAACTCTCGAGAAGATGAAAGAGACTTCAAAATGAATTAAAGAGCTACGATAAGCTAATAACAAACATTCCACAGAAATCCTTTCTAAAAAACTACAATATAAAAGGTAAAACATGAAAACTACAAAAGAAAGTAAAAGAAGAATGTTCTAAAGGAAATGCTGAAAAATGGAAAACAATGCTGCAAACACTGATGGAGCCTTGTCACTTCCACAACTCTCCAAATTTGGCTTAGGTCCAAAATCCAAGGTCTCTGGTCTCATTCCCAAAAATGTATTTAGATACTCCCCATCATCAAGGCAGATCAACAGTTGAGATTCTAGGACAAAAGGGTGGCTTGTTCTCCAATCCAGGGCCGACCAGATCTAACCTACATCAGGGGGACCACGTACAGGCTTTTCTGACACCGCGCTTTTTGCAGGAAACTATTATTTCCAGTCGGGCGAATGCTGCAGACATTGACGCTCACTTAAAAAAAATAGATTTTCTTCTTTTCAATTTTACTCCTCTGATTTAGGCTTTGCTCAGCATTCTCAGCATTCAAAAACCTGAAATGATGACAATAAATTAATGAGACAAGAGGCTCTTGAAATGCGATCACAAATGCTTCAAACATTAACATTTCTGCATAAAAACTCATGATTTCTTAGTATTTCTAATTCTAGCCTCATTTCCTACATGCAATGCATTTTAAGCTTAATTATCTATTCATAAGTGGTTCTATGTGATGAATATCGATAATTATGCCTAATTTTTCGTTAAAACACCCTATTAAGAGGACTAATTAACTCTCTAATTGAGATTTGTCAGTAAATATAAAATTTTTTTTGCTATATTTCTGATATCTTACATACTCTAGTTAGACCTTTTGTTTTCGCTCACATCTAGAAGTCATGTCAATCAGAGATCCTAAGAAGGATGCAGGTATCCCGTATCCCAAAAGACATTGCAAAGACTTTGTTTGCAAAGACCATTCAAAATCAACTTGATGCAAAATTATTTATTATGTTGAATTCTTGATTTCAAATGGACTAGTTGAAGAAAAATGTCCCCCGTTCTTGGTTCTACTGATTCACTCACTTGGATACAACATCTTTATTTTTAACTTTCACTTTTTTGTGTGTATTGGCTTTAATCGTGGGAGTTGTGCCTTTTTATTCAAAAAAATTAGACCTTTTGTTTCAAATCTGAAATACCAATATGGTTAACATGTGCTTTGTATTGTCAGTTGAAATTTCAGTTCTTTATTTAGCTTAAAACAATGGATAAAATTATCTCACTTTCTTTTTACGTCAGTTGAATGCTTAAAGTAAAACACAATTAGTTATGATGCTAATTTCTACATTTTCTTATAATCAATCTTTGATAATTGGACTAGTAGCATCTGCAACAACTAAGGACTGTAAAATAGAGGTACCAAATTTTACATTGGCTATGTTCTACTAAGATCAAAATTGTTGTAAAAAAGCCTTAGTCTTCGTACTGTGTCATTGTAAGAAGGAATTGATTTCTTGTTTTTATTGTCCTTTCGTATATAGCATTTACTTCATTTGATTTAAAGTTCGGTCGGGTTTGGTTGGTCGAATCGATTTTTGGCTATTTCATGAATACCTCACTACAAAACTATCTACCTTGGTAAGTAGTGTGGGATTTTAATGACCATATAGTTGAAGGATGAGCTTCTTGTCGCTTAGAAGATCAATGTAATCTCTATTTCTTCTCCCCTATGTCTTTTTGTTCACTGGTTAATTATTTATTAGGTTTATGTTTATTGGTTTTAAGTTGTTTCACTACTACAAAAAAGACATTACTTGACGGTTGCATTTTGAAATACTTGACACTTTTTAGTAAAAACGTCAAGTAAACAAGTAATAGATTAAAAAAGCGTCAAGTAAAGAGAAAAATATGGACATATTTTCAAGTTTCCGTGTTTTAATTCTAAATGATACTCGATGTATATAAAGCGTCAAGTGAATTACTAAGTTGCTTGTGACTCGTTAAATGTGAAGTAATGTGACGAACTGCCATAAATGAGTTTAATAAGAACATATATAGAAAAAAAATAAAAATAATAATAGAAGTATTTTCTAACGCACTCAAGACTTGAACCTTGATCTCTTCTAAGTTAAGCATTGATGAACATACGGGTCAATTTTAAGATTATTTATATGTTGAAGGGCTTAATGCAAATTAGAAATTTGCTTAAACCCTACTTTTCCCCAAACTTCAATCGACTTCTTCTCCTTGTATTTTTCGATTTCGTGTCCCCAAAAATGAAACCCAGCTTTAATGCTTTTTATCTCCCCTTGCAGCCAACAAAATCCCCAATATTTTCAAATCGTTTTCGAGTCTTCTCCCTTGTACAATCTCTCGCCTAAGCTGTTGGAGTTTTT